>PVIR01003040.1:0-93571 GCA_004026965.1 Petromus typicus | reverse complement strand
CAAAATACTTTAAATTAAAATAAAATTAATATAAAACTAAATTGTCATACCGAGTGCTTAATAGTCATATGACTAGTAGCTTCAGTTTAGATTGAGCAAAATGGAGTGTTTTGGTTGTCATAGAGAGATTTACTGGACAACTGTGTTCTAGAATCATGGGGAGGATGGTAAGTATTACTGGACTTCCATGCGACTATGTTTTGGTGAGCTGAGGTATTGTGCGGTTTTGCTAACAGAAGCCTGAAAAGATCAAGCAACTTTGGGGTTGACACAAGAAGAAAACTGAGAAGTCCTTATTTCTTTGCTATTTTAAATTTTAAAAGCCATGTCATATTCTGGTATGAACTCTCAATGTTGAATGCAATGATGATGTGTATTTGTAATGTACCAATAAAGATTTGAATTTAAAAAAAACATGTAACTCGAACTGAAAAGCTAAGAAACTCATCTTCTTCCTTACTTCTTATTGACTGTGCTGCCGGCCCCAGAGGAGCCGTGTCGGGGCCACCCGCGGGCCTGGCAGTGTGACGATGGGACCTGTGTTGCCGTCAGCTGGCGCTGTGATGGTGCTGGGGACTGTTCAGATGGCTCCGACGAGGCTCACTGTGGTATGTAAGCTGACACTGTTCTCACCCTCTTCTCTGCTTATGAGCAGCATTTACTAGCGTTGATACTATTAAGTGAAACAAGCAAGTCATTAAGTGACTCTACCCCACATGAACTAAACCGAGATGTAACACTGTATCTAATATCATAAGAGATTTTTTATAGCCCACTCCACTATTTTCTCAAAATATTGTGACCTAAAATAAAAGTCATTACTGCCTACTTGGGATGAAATTTAGTCTCTAATGGTTAGTCTTTCTTTAATTCTCAGTTTTCTGTAAACTTAGTCTATAAGCAAACCATCAATACCCATGTGAAGGAGCAGGTATGTAGTAGAGCAGCTCTGTCTCACCAAGCCAATTTCTGCTTTCAGAGAGAACGACATCATGTCCAGGCCACAAAGTCCAGTGTCCAGTAACGTCTCAGTGCCTGGATTCCTGGGAACTCTGCGATGACCATCCAGACTGTGAAGATGGGCTGGACCATTCACAGTGTCCCCAGAGCCACTGCCTAGCTGGGCAGTGGCAGTGCCAGAACAAAGTATGTGTCATGGCCAGCTGGAGGTGTGATGGCATTGACCACTGTGGCGACTCCTCGGATGAGGAAGCCTGTGGTGAGTCTGGCTTCCCCTCTTGTGTTTCAAGGGCAGGCTGTACTACGGGGGCTGCATTTGCAAGTTGCATTTTAATGCCTACCACAGAGACTGCCATCCTATATTTAAAAGCAGGATGTTTCCTAGCAATAGCCCACATGGAGTTATCCATGCAAATGTGAAGCTGTGCTTGGATAGAAAGTCTTGCAATGGATACTCTTAGCATTGCTAGAATGTTCTATTTAATCATGGCTCATCTGGAGAACTCTGAACACAGGTCTGTGGAGGAAACCTACTGATAGGCGATGTTCACCTTTAGGCAGTGAATATGGAAGAGGAGAATTCTTCAGTAAGGGAGGAAGCTCCTCCTAAAGAACATAGCTGGTGTTACATTTCTCTTATACACACAATACAGTGTGGTTTCTCTTGGTGAGCCGTAATACCATTCCATCATTTAAAGAGTTCAGTCTGCATTTTTAAGTATTTAGAATCTAATGTTTTATAAGAAGGTCAGTTTCTTAAGAGAATACTTTTCAAGGTCAAATGGTAACTGATTGTAATTCTACTTCACCTATTTAATCCTAGATCAATCCATTTTAATACTCTTTCATTTCAGTACCTAAGTGCCTCAAGGTTTTCATGATCAAGTCGCAAGCCCTAGCTCCCTGAAGAGATCTGTTTGAAAAAACCCAACTTTCTTTCCTTGAATTGCAATAGGCTAGAGAAATATTACCAATTTACACATTCAAATGTTGTCTATTTCTACCTCTTCGTGCAAGTATTAGTGAAAAGAGTGTCTAATTTCCTACACAGCTCTCTGTCCAGAAGGCACAGTTAGCTGCGATGAAGGGAAGTGCATCGGAGAATCTTTGATGTGTGATGGGGAGGCAGACTGCACAGATGGCACCGATGAACCCTCCACATGTGGTAAGAAACCAGTAGCTTAGTTTAAATTGGGAGGTGGGAAAATAGGGTTACGCTACTTAATGCCTTCTTTATCATAAGGGTCTATTCTTTGAGAGGATGCTTGGGTGATAGTATATGTGCTACCAATTGTCTCTCAAGGAGAGACTCTTTACACGATGTGATTTTAGACCCTGGCTTTGATATTTTGAAAGTGAACAAACAGTGAAATTGTAAACCTAGAAGGCTAATCTTATTTTGTAGCTTTAGGGAGACATACTAGCTAAATACTTCAAAGTGTATGATTTGTGTAATTGTGGTATAAAGCCAGGGATGTGTCTTTATCATTGTCAAGAGAAGATCTGTACTTTCCACTTAGATTTAATCATCTGTAGCTACGCTACTCAAAGCAGACTATTTCAGAGATTCTGCTTGTCTTAGTTACTTTTCTTATTGCTGAGACAAAATACCCAGCCCTCAATGTTAGAGGAAAAACTTACTTAGCTTACAGTTTTTAGAGGTTTCAGTCCATAATCTGCTAGCTCCAAGGCTGGATGGTATGGCAGAGGGGCATTGGAGAAGAGAAACAGTTCATGGTTGGCAGAAGGTCACAAAGAAGAATACAGTTGGAAACAGGAGATCCCTTAGGGCACCTCCTAGCGTCACTATGCCCTGTTGCAAAAGTCAATGGGAAACTGATTTACTCAGAATTACAAATGGTCCAGAACCCAAAGAATGAAGGTCTGTGTCAGTGGACCACAGAAAGAACCAAGATTGGCTGAAGTGCTTGCTGAAGGCCAAGAGAATTCAGACTGGGGAACAGAAATGTCTTAGGTATCTCCCTATCAGGAGGCTGAAGAGTCTGCTCTGGAAGCCAGAGGTGACATCCAAGCTGCAAGTGCAGCCTGGAGCTCCTCTGAAGAAATAGAAGCAGATCTGTCCCTCTTCATTTCCCTTTTATACCATCCAGCTGACAAGCTGCCCTAGGGTGGGTGAAAAGCACCCTTTGGGGTGGAATTGCTGAGCCAATTAGTTGAGCTTCTCTTACTTGAGTTGACACAATCAACCATCACACTTCTCCAGGGGCATTTGCAAATCTCACTGCGCAGTTTCTTTCATATGCATTCAACAAGTTCAAATTTAGATGCTCAGAGATTTTAAGAATCAAAACAACTTTCAAATTGAGTGCAAAGAAAGCTGCAAAACCAGTGGAAGCGAACATAACCATTTGGCAGGTGTCTTACTAAGAAGAAAATTATTTATTCAAGACAGAATATACAGTACTCTAAAGATGTAAGAGAGAAAGAGCCCAGAAAGATTTTTTTGTGTGTGTGGTGAGGAGGGAACCACATTCTCTGGCTTTTTGTCACCTCTTGTTCTCACTACCAGATTCACCACTAGCTCTGGTGGGGAGAGAGAGAAGTGGGAACTGTTCCCCGGGGTCAATTTGTCATCTCTCTCCTAACTTCCTTCCCAAGTCTGATCTCACACATGTATGAAACCTCTTTAATATTTTAAAGTGTTTTCAAAAAATTGTACTAAAGGAAAACATAAGTTAAAGGAAAGGCATAAACAACAGGATGAAATATAGGCTTCTGGTCCTACATAGGTAATTCATTAGAGCTCATAAATTAATTGTCAGTTCCTAAAGTAGGGGTCCTAGTTATCACACTTTCCAGAGAAAATAGACTAGAGGCTGCTGTCCCTTCTGCAGGGAATAACTAAAAGACCGGCATTTGAAACTCTCCAGATCCTGTCAAGGAATATGGCTTCCCTGCTCCCGAGATTTCTAAGATTTCCCTCTCCCATAGGCCTCCTCACAACTCCACATTCCTAGGCTGGCCAGCAGGTCAAAGGTTATTCCCAAGCAGTCCTTTGTTCCTGGAATGGGTACAGAAGGGACATAGCACACATTTTTCCCTAAGATGGTGGATCTCCACTGTTTTCAGCTCCTCTGACAGCTGCTCTGTCTCTTCCAGGTGAAAACTGCTCTGTGGAGAATGGGGGCTGTGAGGGGCTGTGCAGTGACACGGCCTGGGGCGTCCAGTGCTCCTGCAGATCAGGGTGGCAGCTGCAGCCTGACAGGACAAGCTGTGCAGGTCAGACCACTGACTGGCCTTTTACATACATTTTTATTGACATATTCATAAATATGTATGAATATCACCAATTTAGCCATTTGAAGTGTACTATTCATTGTTCTCACACACATTTACAATGTCATATAAGCATTCTCCTCTCTTCCCTTCAAACCTTCCTCCTCTCTCCCCTTACTTTCTTCCATTTAAGGTAAAATAAATCTACTATATGTATATCTCACATTTTATTAACTTGTGTTATCCATTGATGGAACCAACTTTTAGCTGTTGTAATACTGATGTATAAGTATCTGAATCCCTGTTTTCAGTTTTATGGGTTTAATATCTCAGATTTGAAATTGCTAGGTCTTGTAGTTCTTCTGTATTTTAACTTTTTGAGGAGCAGTCAAACATTCTTTTGCACTGTATACTGTTTCTGTTGGCTCTAGTTTCTCCACCTCTTTGCTAGTGCTTTTGTCATTCTATTTTGTAAGAATTGCAGTTCAACTGTTGCCTAAAGGGAAAATGTGAAGTTAAGCATCTTTTTCTTATGGAAGTTATAGTGTTTCTGTCATGGAATAAATGCTTTTGTTCCTTCACTGCTATGCCTAAGAACCCTAGCAGGCTGTCAGAACAGACTCCAACTCTAGATCCCCTTGTACATTTATCATTGCCTATTTCTGCTAGTGGATCCTCTCCAAGTCACCTGACCCTTCCAATCTCGTTTCTTCCATTTATAAAATGAGATGATCTTGCCAGAATGGCTAAAATAACATTTGCATATTTTTGCTCTGCAATAATAACTTTAAAAAGTCATGTGTGTTATACCATAATACTTATCTACAGAGACACAGGATTGTGTTTTAGGCTCTGTGACTAGAAGGGTTAGCCTGGCTTTTGGAGTGGACAGCCCCAGACCTTCTCAGTGGTCTCTACTCCATAGTGCTCTGTCTTCCTGGCTTCCTCTTTGAACCCACACTCAGGAGACAAGAAAACAGATACTGACTAGTTAGGTAGCATTAAAATTACATTCTCCATGACTTGCATATTAAGAATTTATCAATAAGTGTGATGAGTTTTTAATATTTAAATTTTATTATATTAATTAAAATTTAATAATTAATTTTGCTAATTAAATAAAATAAATAATTTAGCTTATTCTACTTACTAATTCTTCACTGGAAATCTGAAGTCAGTACATGCTCATAACCCTTTGGAGGGTCTGGGTTTGTACATTTTCCAGCTCAAATTCCTACAATACCCTTCTTAGGTTTCTGACTATCGCAAGCCTCAGTGGGCCGTGAGCTTGAATATACCCAGGTACTCATTGTTCTTTTCCTGGATAGAAAGGCATTACTCTAGTTTAGGGCCCTGTGGATTTGGAGGAGTGATATTTCCTCAGCAGTCCACCTTGTAAATCATTTTTCTTTTTACTAAATCAGTTGAGCAGTCAATTTTCCTTAGCTTTGTGACCCACATCATTCTCCTGCTATGAGTAACTGAGAAATTATTTCACATTATTTTCAGTTCTTCCACTTAGATCTATGGAACTCAAGCCTTTTCTAAGTCAACCAGGAGCTACAAAGTAGACTCTGGCTGGCTTGGCCAGTGGTGTATCTCAGGAATCCCGCTAGGATATCACAGATCTGTATTTCATACCAGTTAAATATCTAGGATTTTTATATTGAAATTCTGCTAAATTACATTCATGGACATGGAAAATCTATAGCAGCCAAGTTTGCCTGTTCCAGCAAATGGCACAATGATTTCCACATAATATCTACTGTGATAGCACTGGAACAATGTCTCAAAAAGACAAACACGCAGAAGGGATCTTTTCTTGATTGCCTCTAACTCTCAGTTCTTTGTCATCAGACATAGATGAGTGCTCTGTGGCATATGGGCCTTGTGACCAGCTGTGTCACAACACACCAGGGTCTTACTCCTGTGACTGCATTCAAGGATATGAGCTTTACAATGGCAGCAAATGTCGAGTTACAGGTGAGTTTCTATACATGAAGTAACTAGAAATAAAGTGACATAGAGGATTTCTTTTAAAGATCAATACTGCAGATGACTTTTCCTTCCCTAAAGAAGCTGTTGATATAGCAGTCATAATCTGGTCAGAGTGCCTGCAGTATTCAGCAACTTAGTTTCTTTAAAACAGCCTTGTTTCTCCGTAGAGCCAGGTGTTTTCCACTGACCTAATCAATAGAGTCCCAGTTTGGATTGTGCTGTTTTACCCCAGGAACTCACTCACTTTTTCCTTCAAGCGTGAACAGGCATGCCTGTCTTCTGAACAGTGAATAAAAAAAAGTACATTGGCAAAGATTAATCTCACTGTGTTGGAGTTCAGAGGAAAGAGAGAACGAAGGTGGTCAGCTAGATATTCTCAGATACAATTAGTCCAGACATTAGGGATTAGTAAAGATTTGGGCATGGACAATGACTGGGGTCCTGAAACAGGACTGGAAACCTCTCCGGGAGGCTGAGTCTCCTACCCAGTGTGTGACACAGGCCTGCGGAAGAAACCTAAAAGACAGAACTAAGAGAGCGAGAAAAGATGACCAATGTGGATATAACCAACAAAGGCCTTGGCCAGTCCCAGACACTGGCTTTTATTGATAATCAATTAGGGTAAAGATGAGTTATGTGCAAGGGCAGAACTAAGCGTGCTGATATGTACTCCTGCTGTTTTTATTGAAATTAATCTAAAGAAGGCTTGAGGCTAGTAAGACAAAGCGTTCTCGAATTAGGAACAGAATAGACTAACTGTACGGTTGCAATTAGAACATTTTCTTTCTGGTAAGAAGATTTTAATTGTGGGAAAGGAATTTGGGTGTGAGTTACTCTGACCTCAGCACATAGGCTTCAGCTGGACTCACTTCAGGAACAAGCCAGTTGTGGAGTTAACTCTTTACGGCCTGCACTGCTCACAGCCTGCTTTGGGTGTGATCAATGTCACAGTCCTCTGCAGAAGGTGAAACAGTATCTTTAATTAAAGAGAAAGGTACAAAATAAAGCATCATAGCAATATGTCATTCCTTTCCTTTTATTGCAGATGGTGATGTTAAAATTCTTATAGCAGCAGATCAAGAACTTGGTGTCCTGGATCAGAGAACGGGAATCTATGAGAGTGTTTTATCTATCAAAACAAGACCTGGCTCTGTGGCATGTGACTTGGAAAGAAGCACATACTTCTGGGTGGATAAGACCCTAAATGTGTTTGTCTCCGGGAACCCAAACTCTGTCCCTCTCTATCCAGGTATATTTTATAGGCACTGCGAACCACAGTTTTGTAAAGCTCTTGTGTTAGTCAGCTTTAATTACTGTAACAAAACTACTTGAGACAACTAAAAAATAATTTCTTATTTTGACTTTCATTTTTAAAGATTTTACTCCACATTTTATTGACCCCATGTTTGGCGGCCTGTAGCAAGGCAACATAGTCTAATAAAAGTGTCTGTGTATGGCTGCTGGGACACACAGGGAGAGAGAAAGGCATCAGTGGTCTACAGTCCCTTCCAAATGAATGCCCCCATGATCTGAAACAGCCCCCTGAGGCCCACTATTTAAAGATTTCTACTGTTTTCTAATAGCACCAGAGGCTGAAGTCAAACCTGTGACAGGTACCTTTGGGGGACCTCCCATATCTAAATTGTAGCATCCCATATCCAAATTCAACATAGCATAGGAGACATATTCATTTACCGCATTGCCTCTGTGACTGACTTGTCGTGAAATGTAAGAGATTAAAGCACAGTCTGAGATGAGTCTGTGCCAGTTTGGCTGTATAGGAGCATTAGAGCATGACTTAGGACACAAAATGGCTGTCACCAAGCAGCATGAATACTGTTGGGAGGGAGCAACATCCATCTCTGCCCCAGACTGAGGGACGTGGCCTCGGGCAAGTTCGCAGCCCCTTAGACCTGTCTTCTGTAAGATGAAGGCTCTGTTACTTGTCTCATAGACAAGTGTGAAGGTTGAACTAGAGAGTGCATATGAAGAACAGGCTGGCAAGGTTCTGTGAATATAAAAATGCTCTGGGAGCAGCTCAGAAATAGACTTTAGAACAGTTTCCCTGAGACTTCCAAAGACTATTTCCTAAAGCAAGGTTACATACTCTTGGGTCTCTTGGTTCCCTTCTTCTCAGGTCCCCCTTTTTCCTTGAAGCCTCAGAATGACCTAGGACATCTATGGCTCTATTCCTTGGATCCCATTTGTCTCGCTACAGTGAGACATCAAAAGGTGTAGGAAAGTGTTGGGTTCTTTTTCTCAAGACAAGAGAGGCACCGACAATGCAGATACACAACACCATCTCCTGTGTCCCCAGAACTTACAACAGTGAATAGTATCTCTTTGGACTGGTTCACGGGACAGTTATACTGGGCCAGCAGCTTTGCAAGGGCCATCTGTGCGGGCTTAAGTGATGGCAGAGGCTACGTCAAAATCCTGGGAAAAGATGTCGTGCCAGAGCAGCTAGTAGTATTCCCTGCCAAAAAGTAAGTTCTGCACATCCAGAATTGCTCGGTGTTGCTTTTTGTTTGTTTGTTTTATTTTTTTTTTTTTACTTTTGTTAGTACACGTTTGCAGTGCATAATGATTGCATTCACTGTAGTAAATTGCTACATGATCAAAACATTTCGATTTTCCCTTTCTTCCCCCTCAATTTTTCCAACATCAGAGTTATTTAAGTGAATAAAAGAATATGTCAGTCTTTTGCAATCTAGATTTCATTTGTTTTGTCCAAATTCTTTATTTTGAATCTTAATCTTGAATTTTATGGAGCCAAATCCCAATGCTGTGATTTTACGCATGCATGCAAGTGAGAAACCTTTCACCTTGCGTTGCTGCTGTCTGTAGATACCTGTTTTGGATAAATGGAGGTGAGAAAGACAGAAGGACCATTGAAACTGCAGGAATGGATGGCTCTGACCGGAAGCTGCTTGAGGTCGTCTCCACCCAGCAGCCTTTGGGACTCACGTTGGACTGTGTGGCTGGCAGGCTTTATTGGATCAGTGGATCTAAGCAGGTATCATACATGGGCCCAGAGGCAAAGGTGAATGCTTTTGGTAGGCGCTTGGCATAACTCTGCAGGTAAGTACAGCATTCTCTTAAGTCTTGTGTCAGTGCTGTGAAGTACCTTCTGCCCAGGAAGACAAAAAAAATCAAGGAATAACTACACAGCATTTTGTGCAGAGCAGACTGTGTCCATCTAGACGGGAGACTTGATGTGACCCTCTACATCATATGATCGACCAGTGTTGGGATTTCCTAGTAGCACTGATCATGTCCTGTGTTATATCAAGGATATAAAACCTTCTCAGACCACTGACTCATCCTTGGAAACATGTGCTTAATGGGATACTTCTACTCAAATTTCTATGTCTTTGTGTCCCAGGCCTTGGTATCCTGTTCTTGGAAATGCCAAAATAAAAGACCAGCACAGCATAGTGGTTAAATAAACAGACCGTGAGGCAGGTTATCACTAGTGTAATTTCCATGTTGTAATTTTGGTTAATTATGGTGCATTTCAAGCCTTCTTTGCCTTCTCTAAATGACAAAAGATAGATTCCACACTCTTAAGGGAATTGTAGTGAAAGGATTTGGTCTGGATGTGCACAGTATAGGACATCTGTGACCCCAGTTTGTGTCAGACACTGTCCAATGTGCTTATATTTGCATTTGCCTCCATGAATCCTAAGATGAATTCACCTCTATCAGCATGATATCACATAGAGATATTTAGTCAGTGGACAGGTGACTGAGGTGACATGATTGCCACCAGCATTTGCTAATGCTCTCATGTGACTCTAACTCTTCAGAGCATCGAGACAGTGAAGGTGGATGGCAGTGGCAGGTACAGCTTTGCAAAGAGCCTAGAAGATGAAGATCCAGTAGGACTGGCTGTGTTTGAGAACTCGTTCTTCTGGGCAGATAGAACCCAGCTGTTTCATACCTCACTCAACAGCCCAGAGGAGAGAAGAGTGTTATTGGAGGCATCCATCTCTGCCTTCTCCATCCTCCATAGATCCCTGCAGCCTCCAAGTAAGTAAATGAGTGTAAATGCATTTGTCCAGTGAGGATTTTCTGTTACCTCCTGGTACCTGTAGTGCTAAGCGCCCCAGTAACAAGTTGGCTCAAGGAAGGATATTCCTGGTCACTCTAGAAATCCTGTAGTGTTCTTTCAGTGTAAGTAGCCTCTTTCTGGTTGCGGGGTATCAAAATGCACACTATCCTAAGCCATCCTAAGGGTCTTCCTTGACCTCGATGAGGGTTGGAACTTGCTATTTTGAGGCAGGGACATGTTCTAGGTTGCAGATTTACCTAGGATTTCTAAGTAAGATGAACTGAATAAAAGCATCCTCAGAAAAAGTTATTCCAAGGTGGATGTCTTGAACCTGTCCATAGCACCAGCCAGATTTAAAATGTCTGAAACTTAGAAAACCGGATAATAAGCTATTCACCGAGGGCTGGGGCAGCTCACTCCCTGGTGTGTCAGATGGCCAAGGGAAACTGAACAGAGCCAGGTATCTTGCTTAGAGAAGGAAATCAAATGTTCACCAGGGGGAGGTAATAGCTGTTGTTAGTCTGAAATTATGTTAGGTGCAACTCATAATGCTTGTTAAGTGGGTCTGAAAAGCCAACCCACAGACAGAGTTGAGACAACTCTAAGAAACTTTTCCAAACAGCAAATGAAATAGTCATATTCACTTGACTCCAGAGGAGGAAATGCTATTGGCTGAAGTTTTATTGGCTTTAGCTAAGACAGGTAAGTGATGATCTCTATCAGAAATACAGTAGGAGACCACTGGAGTTCAAAGGTCAGCAGACCAAACTAGAAGGTAACAGGTATATTCACGTTGCTCTTGAGGCAAAAATGGCTTAATTTTTCAGTGTTAAGTTGTGAAGTAGTGTGGATAAGTAAATCAGAAACTAATTTATTTCTGTTTCAAATCAGGCAGACACCGAGCTTGTGTTCCAGGTGTGTGCAGCCACTTGTGCCTCCTGTCTCCTGTCCATCCCAAGGGCTATAGGTGTGTTTGTCCAGAGGGAATGTTTCTTTTACCCTCTGGTACCTGCAGCGGTAAGTGCTAAAGCTGCATGTTCTCTTGGTGTAAGAATTCTGCAGCTTCTTTTGTAGAATCAATCACTGTTACACTGACAGCTTACTTTGATGACTAGTTTTGGTATGAGTTGATTCATTTTCTTCTTTTTATTGTACTAAAATACATAGAACATAAACCTTAGCATTTTAAAATGCTAAGTGTACAGCAGCATTCATTACACTTTAGCACTACCACCACCCATCTCTAGAACATCTTCTTTGTTTTAATTGATTTTATTAGTATATTTTATACACACACTATGATCACATTCAGCATTAAGGGTTTGTCCCAGGATAGGACACATCTTGACTCTTATTCTTCCCATGCTAAAGCTCTTTTCCCATTAAACATGAACTCAACTCTCTTCTCCCACTTGTCCTGCCAGTTCCCAATCCACCTTTCGTCCGTGTGCATTTGCACTTGTAGGTACCACATTCAGTGAAATTATGACATTTATCCTAGGGGTCTGTCCTGTGTCACTCAGCATGATGTCTTATGATTCATCCATGTTGTACATGTTACAGATTTTCTTCATTTTTAGGCTGAATGATATTCATTCTCCTGTGTGCAGATACCATATTTTATTTACTCATCTCTTGTTGGAAATCGAGATAGTTTAAGACAAGAAAAAATAGCTCTTGACATTCAGTTTTACATGAAAAACTTGCAAATAAGTTAGTAAAGAAATACATCCTCTGCTCCTACCAACTGCTATATTTTCTTACATGTTTGCAAGCAGTCTCTATTTCAATTGTGATTTACTTCAGTTTTGTTAACATAATTACTTTATGTTGCTATTTCATTTTCAAAATATCACAGAGTATATAATCCATTGAACACCTCCATCTAGTGTAATTGACATGTTCTATAAAATATGAGGATTTAAGAAAAATAAATGTTAAAAATGTGTTTACATTCTAACAACATTTAAAAATACCATTTATACAGTAAATGGTAGTGGCAAACTAAATTTTATTCTAAGAATTATATATGGTATACAGTTAAGACTAAAAGCTTCAATAACTTCTGTAACTGTTTAAAATCATGTATAATTCTTTAGTAGGAAGGAGTTATTAAATCAAGTAGAGCTGCACTGCTGCCTTAGCTTTTCAGCAGAAACTCCAGCGACTTGGTCCATCAGGAAAGCTAAGCAGCAGAGCTTTTGGCCATGCTGCTCCTTTCTCCAGACACAGTGGCGCCTGTGCTGTTCACGGTCTTCAGAAGCAAACGTGCTACGACCCTCTGTCTGGGTACCTCGGCCTGAGAGACATTCCCATCAGGAGGGAGTGTGGGCTTATCCAACACACAAACACAAAATCTCTCTCTCTCCTTTCTAGAGTTAAAACTTGTGTTTTCTTCTGGAAAACGCCTGTACTTGATGAAAGTGGGCTCTATGGGGGCTGCTATAGAGAGAACTCTAATTCTAGAGCACTCTGAGACCACCTATTTGTTGGATATTGACTGGAAAAGAAACTGTATCTATTGGACGAATGCACAGGGACATCTAGTCTACTCCACTGGGTATTCAGGACCAAAGGAAGAGATTTGGACACAGCATACAGGTATTGGGGCCATTTCATTTAGCTTTTTTTTACTCTCCCTTTTATTTTCTGGTTCTAAAATAATTGTGGTCTAAAAATTTTTACCCTTAGACAGTCTAAATCAATTTTCATGCCAAAGAGTGGTTATACCTAATTTAAGTTTCAACTATCTTTGGGTTACCGTTGGTTTTAGGGGGTCCATGCAGAACATCAAGGCTACCATGATCTGGGAAACCCTAGAAGTGTGGTAATGAGGTTTTTAAATTGTGACTTTTGTTGTATGAAGTCAAGGGAAGATAGAAGTGGGCCTTTTATTTCTCCATTTTGCACTGCAGATTTCTGTTCAGCTAATTTAAAAGTAATTTGCAAGGCAGATTTGGAGAAGCAGTAGATATTTTAATATTGTGATATATACTTTCTCTCATCCCACACTCCTAAATGCCACAACCGCTGTCAAGTTTCCTATACTCAGCCTCAATGTAAACAGCTACTTTTTAAAGGAGAACCAAGATGAACTTGGGGTGAGTAGTTTTTTGAACATCTGTACCTTGGGTGCTGTGCCAAGTACCAAGGACAGGCTTTCCTGCAAGTCTGACATTAATATATATGTCCCTGGGACATCCTTCTAGGCACTGTCATGCACTCAGTGCCCTGTGCCCAGCACAATGACTGGGGCTTTGAAACTTCCAGTGCTTGACTTAAGGAAACGGTTAAGAGAAACTGAAGTGGGCAGTGATCTTTTTGTGTGTGTGATAGATACCTCAGGAATCCTTTCTGGGAATATTTTCCCATTTAATTAAAATGCTTCCTGTTCTCAGTATGCTGACTAATTGGTCTCTGTGTCACCTTATTTTTTAAGGTTTATAGAAGACTGACATCTCCATCTGAGGTGGCTCCTATATGGAGTATGGAGATCCTGTAGCTATGATAGCCCAGTTTCTATTAGTACAACAGATGCCTGAGATAATCAGTATATAAATAAAAAAGTCAAGTACATAAATGAGAAAATAGGGTTATTTTGTCTCAGAGTTTTAGTCTTTCTTCAGGAACATGCTTACATCTAGGACTCCGGTGGAGGTTCTGACTGGCAGTGGTGGAAGTAAACAGCAGAACCGACTCTTACCTCAGGCCGAAGGAGCGAAAGAGAAGAGGAGGAAGAGGCTCATGTCTCACAGTCCCCTTCAGGGCGCACCCCCAGTGACCTAAAACCTCTCACTAAGCTCCACCTCAGATTTACCACATCCAGCAGGGCTGAGAGCCAGACCTTATGTCGTGAGCATCTGGGAGACTTCAAGGTCTGGACTCTGGCAATGGCTAAATCCTGGACTTAGGCAGCCCAGCCTTTTATCTGCAGTAATTGAAGCATCAGTCTTGCAATCTAGACTCATTTACAGAGTGCACAGTTTCCTTACAACTCATGAGCTCGTAGCTTTCAGCTCATCTTTACATCAAGTAGATTGGTGTCAGTATTCTCTCTTGGTTGCATTATCGTCCTGTAAAAAACTGATGCTAAAAAAAAAAAAAAAATAGATGAAATTTCCAGTTAAAAATGGGAGGGCTTGAAAACCCTGTCTTAGATAGATTAGTGTGTCTGTAGGAACCAATGCAGCATAGCTCAGAGAACATTGTGTGACCCCAGCAGCTGGACTTTCTAGTTCCCATGTGCAGAAGATCAAGGTAAACTCTGCCATTCCAGAGCTGAGTATACGTTCTCTGCGATTGGTAGAGCCTGAGACAGGAGGGCAAAGCTGATATGGATGGCCAGTCTGCCCTTACCAACTTGCCAACCTCAAGGCATTTCTTCTTTCTTGGGAGCAGATCCATAGATATGGGGGGAATTCTGAAGTGTAATTTTAGGGAAGTTCCTTCTCAAAACGTGAGTAGTAACAGAATTGCTCTGATGCTCAGGTCTTGTTAAGAGGGAGAACTTGCACCGCAGTCAGTCATTTCACACCTTCCTTCTTCGTCTTCTTCCCTCTTAATTAACCTTTGAGTTATCACTGTAGCAGTGAGTGATGCGTTACAAAGGCTTAATGGGTGGATTCTGGGGAGGAAGTTTGTGTATATATGCCATAATATGTTTATAATAAAGCTTACTGTTCCAGGGTGTGTAACATACTAACTACAAATAATAAAAGCTATGATGTTCTTATTATAAATTTCTATATTATTATTTTAACTTATTTTCTTGGGATAGTTTTCATATTGAATTCTTGGGTTAGAAGCCAATCTGTGGTTACAATTCAAGGTAGACATACCAATCTCTGAATAAATGCTTGCACAATATCTGATTAGGTAAAGAAATTACTAAGAATAGCTTTAACTCAAATGTAGGTTGATGCTTTTTTTTCCCAAAGCAAGTGAGACAAAAGTGAAGTAGTGAAGACCTGTTGAAATTAGTTCATCAACATAACTTCTTGGCTAAAATGGATGATAATGTTCAAATACCAGAAAAAGATTTCCTTGGTGTTTTGTGATATTTTGTGTGCAGTGGCTCTAAATACACCACATGTAATTTTAATCTGAATTGAATTCTTTGTCATTTTCTTAAATCTCGATATGAGGGGTTGGCAAACTTATGTAAAACACCAGGCAGTGTATATTTAGCTGGGTGAGTATTCTGCCACTGTATGCTAAGAGTGTCCCTAATGTGTGACTGATTGTCACATTCTTCTAAAAGCTACCTACAGAAACAACAACAGGCCAGATGTACCCCAAGGGTGATGGTTTTGCTGGTCTCTGGTCTACAAAACAGAATTTAAGAAAAAAAATGGAGACCTGATTCATAGTGCTTACAATTTTCACTACAGAATTTGAGCCACAGTATGAGATTATTTTATATGGAGCTAGGAAGAAATGGGTGGTGATTAAACTGAGTGTAGCATCTCCACCAGGTGGACAGAGCTGATATAAATGCACAACAGTAGAGATGAGGTGTTGGCTGTAATCCAAAAGTATGAAATCCAGAGCACTACAAAACCAAATGTGTTTTTGTGCCTATGTGATGGAGTAAGTAGAACATCCCACACCTGACAGCATGTGGTGAATTGTAATCAAAGTGCAGGAGCACAGAAACACACCTCAAGGACCTCTGGGCCATGTGTATGAGATGTGTAGGAAGCATCAAGGTCTCATGGTTAGATCTGGGTCTCTTCCCATAGACTTCTGTGTAAACATTGCAAAATTTTAAAACATCCAAACACATCTGGTTTCAGATAAACAATACTCAAATGTCAAAATGTAGGAAAATGATTAAGACACTATGAATTATTTATTACTTTGAATTAATATAATTTAATAAATTTTTTACATTGACTAATCACCCTATAGAACTCTTGAATTTAACAATTAGCGGTTGCAAGTTTTGCAGTATGTTTAACACCTGCTGTAAATAAAAGATGCTATTCTAGCATCTTTTGTATGTTGTGACTCTAATTCTCTTAGAAGACATGTACTATCTTTTTTATACTTTTATTCTTTGGTGGTACCAGCCATAGAACTCTGGACCTTGTACTTGCCCGATAGGTGCAGTACCACTGAACTATATCCCTGACCCATAATTGATTTTCATATTGAACCTATGAGAAAGAAGAATGTGAATCTGAAGTTACAGATCTGCATTCAAACAGATTTGCACTTTGCAAATGCAGAGCACGAATGCTTCCTTTGCCAGGTGGTTGAAAGCATAACAGGAGACCCTGTGACAAGACAGCTGAACCAGAGTTGGCCAGATGAGGCTTATGATGTGGAAAACAGAGGGGCAGATTTTTAAATCCTCAACTGACACTCTCTCACCCAGTCCCTTCTTTCCTTGGTCCACGTCTATATCTTACCGCCCTTAGTAATGGTTACTTTTCCTTTACAGTCTGCTCAGCAAATGTGGACATCCCGACGGGGAATGTGTACTGGCTTCCCTGTGACCGAAGTGCCATTCAGAAGACTATGATGCCCAGCAAGGACACACAAACCCTGTACAGCACAGGTGGCATTATACTGCAGCTGCTACTTGACTGGCCGAGGAGGGTCCTGTACTGGGTGGAGAGTGGTGGCCACCTGCAGAGTATGACCCTTGATGGCAAAAACAGACAGGAAGTGCGGAGGGGCACGTGGACAGCGGGCACCCGGATGGCCTTAGACCTCAGCTCAGCGAGCATCGTGTGGGCCAGCAGAGGGCAGGGTGAGTGCAGTGCAGCGGTGCGTTGGGGAGACATGGAAGGGGGTGAGCAGCTCTGGACTGGTCTTAAAAGTGCCACGTTTCTAGTTCTTTTTAAAGTTTCTATTTTTTCCTTGTTACCTTTTCTGATTATGCTACAGAATTTTTTCTGTTTTTAATCAACACCATCATTGTACATATTTGGGGGGAGCACTGTGATGTTTTGACACAGGTGTACAGTGTATAATGAGCAAATCAGGGAAACTAGCATATACTTCATCTCAAATGAGTTGTCATTTTAAATCTTTTTGTGCCAAAAAACCCCCAAACCTCTTCTGGTTATTTTAGTTATTTTAAGAAGTGAGGCATAGGCTTTAACTCTAACTTGTTTTACCTCAGACACTTCTTTTACCTCAAACTTCTCTCTTATGTGAAGGTCTAGGTTGGGGGTTTAAAAGGTAGGAAACTTCAGCCGTACTGTACCTAACAGCTTTTTTATATACTTAAAAGCTGTTTGTTATACTTGGAGTTTGTTTCTACTTCTATGCATAGAAATAAAGAAACCTAACTTCCTCTGCAAAGAAAGGATGAAGTTGCCGTGTGATAACAGGTGCAAGTCTTTCCTTTGTAGCCAATTTTGATCATCTCATTATCCAGAGAGCATTCTTCAGGGCTGGCAGGTAGAAGCTGATGACTGGACATTTTTCATATATATGAAATATAATAAGGCAGTAAAATCATTCTCATTTTCCCTCAAGCCCTTTGCTTTTCTGGAGCTTGAAATAGATCACTGGGCTATTTTTCCACTAACACCTACAAAACTTGATAGGAACAGAATGAGCTTCATTTTAGTTTTGGGTTTTGAACCTCAATCAAACAGTATGTTTGTACCACAGATATTGGTCACAGATCATTTGTTTAGCATCATTTACTAAGACTTTGATTCCTCAGGGTTGCAAAGTCTCAGTCTCCTAAAAAACAGAACGTACTCTTTGAACAAGTCCTGGAGCGATGGGCTCATAGCAGCCCACACACCCTACCTGGTGACCATGGACAAGGCAGCTCTCGTACTGTGGAACAGGAGGACTCTGGAACCCTTCTCCATGCTGAAGGAACCACATATAAGGAAAATGGTCATCTTAGCAGAGAACCAGGAAGTGTCAGGTAAGTCTTCCTTTGTCTGGTTACTCAATCCTGAGTACATCATGACTGAGATGTCCCCAGTCATGAGTGAGTGTGCCATCTCCCTAGCTTATCCAGATTCTGGAGATACAAAAATAGAAGACATTTCTCATAATTGTTAAATGACACATGTCTCTCAGTGTTGTTCAAAGAAGTTTGCACACCATTTCCTTTTAGAAGTTATCTTGAACATTAGCATATTCATAGTTCTTCTTCTGTCAGTAAAGAAATCCATTTAATGAATACGAAACCAGTTTCCCACACTGATTTACCAAAGAATCTTTTTTTTCTTTGCAGTGAAATAACATTTTGAAAGTTGAGTACCTCTTATCTGAAATGCTAGGGACAAGTGTTTCAGATTTTGGATTTCTTTAAAATTTGGGGGTAAATATATTTGCATATACATAATGAGCTATCCTGGGGTGGAACCCAAGTCCAAGAATGAAATTCATTTATGTTTCATACACGTCTTACATACAGAGCCTGAAAGTAATACAGTATTTGTAGTGTTCATACATTTTGACTAGACGTGATGTCAGGTGTAGAATTTTCAACTGATGGCATCATATTGATGCTCAGAAAATTTTAGATTTTGGAGCATTTAGATTTCTGACTTTGAGATTAAAGATGCATACCTTATACAATGGAGAAGAGTGCTTTTAGACTTTTGTTAAAGTTGTACCAGATGTTTTTAGGTAAATCTGCTTAAAGCTGTTTTATTTTTTCCTTTCTTCATAAGTCTTTGGCACGGTGACATAAATTCTGACCCTGGATCATGAGACAGAGAAGGAAAAATTCATATCATATAGATTTCACTGGGTTCTTATTGGCAGAAGCAGCAGGGTGTCGCGTGGAGGGCTAAGAATGGAAGGACAGAACCATCCCTCCGATCCCGCACTCTCCACACTGCCTTATTCTTTGACTCACTGGCTAGTTTAACGTAACCTTAAGGACTAACAGACATCAGGCATGAAGACATACTCCTTGGGTGGTAAAATATGCAAATAAGGTTAGCTTTTCTGTAACAATCCATTTTTAGTCTAACAAATCTATTCAACAGCGATAATAGTTATTGAGGAATAATGGTTACTTTAGTAATGTAATTTATGCATCTCAACAAATGAAAGCCTATTTCAAGTTGGCCTTGGTTCAAGACGACAAGATATTCTAGCAGGAAACCAGAAGGACTATCACATGTCACTTGGTGACAAAGATATGTTCTGAGAATTGTGCTGTGAGGTGACATCATTATAGAATGTACTTATGTGAACCTAGATGCTATAGATCATAGTGTATATAATTGCATATGCTGTATTTTATGACTGATGACATTATTTACACAAGCATTATGACAGAAATGTGAATAATTTGTTATGCTCAAAGTTATGATAGCAATGACCAGCCAATAAAAATTTTCAGTTCCTTTTAAATTTTATGGAACTGTTGTACTTGTACAGTCTATTCCTGGCTGAAATGCTGTCCTGCAATATAGGACTGTACTTTTCATTTCCCAGACTGCAAGAGAACATAAGATAGTGAAAAAAAAACTAAGGTTAAAGTCCATGGGCTGCAAAGGAGAGAATAATTTCCCAAATTGTGTAGGGAATTTAAGTAAGTATCCTACATTTAAGTAAGGATATAAGCTGTGATCAGTTTCACTGTTCTTTGTGAGGTAGAGAAATGTTGATCCTCAGCCATGACAGCTTTGTGGAGGGTGGGGAGTCAAAGACACCCCCATGACTAGCACACGGACCGACACGCTGAGATACTCGTTTTCTCTAGATCCTGAGGTGGAAGGAGCAGCCCCAGCAGTGCGTCCTCCTCCACCTGTGCTTTGCTCACCACCCTCTGTGCTCTGTCATGACTGGAAGAAGTGCATCTCCCCGGAGTCCCTCTGTGATGGGGAGCAAGACTGTCGGGATGGCTCAGATGAAGAGAACTGCTCCCAGATCTGCCACGGACCAGGTCTGTCGCCATATCTCATCCTCAGTCTTCTGTGCAGTTATGTCACTCTATTCCAAGAGTATGGTTTGAAGTGTCAGAGCTTTTACTGAACCCTAATGTACTGACTTTTCCTAGACAAGTTGGAATAGATGCAAGCCATCGTCTGTCAGGAACTTGGCTCTGCCCGCTTTATGATGCTTAAATCATGAGCTTGACCAGTTCCTCTTTGCTTCCGCAATCTGCTAAGTGTTCCAACGGTTGCCTTAACTAGGCTGTGCCGTGCTGTCACTCAGTGCTCCATGGGTAAGAGCTGGTAGTTGTCCAGTGTCATCAAAGTAATGAAACAAACAGGGCCTTACTTAAATGATCTGATCGGTTTGCTAACTTAATTGACCCAAGCATATTATTAGAGCCTCTATCTGAATCAACTTGATTTTAGAACTCAGATAAGATAAATTTGAGGATTACACCTCAAACTCCAGAACAAGAGTGAGTTAATGCATACTTAAACTTTTAGGCATTTTCCCTTCCCACTGCAGGGGTCTTTCAGTGTCTGGATGGAAGCAGGTGTGTAGACAGGAAATACCGCTGTGATGGGGCCCAGCAGTGCCCCGATGGGTCTGACGAGGCGGCCTGCTGGAAACCCACTGAGGACTGTTCTCTGCGTTGTGATAAAGACACCCGCTGTATCCCCAAGAGCTGGCTGTGTGATGGGAGCATAGACTGCTCTGACAAGAAAGATGAAGACGGATGTAGTAAGTTCCCTGGGGCTTTCCAAGATATTTTAAATTGTGTTGGTTGATTCTTCCTACTTGTGGTAGTTATGTTCTATCAAGTTTTTTTGCAAACACTGAATTAGCTGGTACTGAAGCATTGCTCTGGTACAAAACATGAGGTGGGGTTTTAGCCACTGGTCCCAACATTTATGTCTATCAATGCACATATGACTATTGTGTGTTTCTGTTTGAAGATAGGAATTGTTGACTCATTAATATTGAGCTCATTGCATTCTAAGTTTAAAAATGTCTTAAGATACATTATACATTTATTAGCCCTGAACTCGCAACACTGTAACTCATGCCTAAAAGAAGTCCCATCTTTCTCCTTAGGGAGCATCACACCCTTCTAGTGCCCAAGAACCCTAGACAGCACCACAGCATGGCGCTCAGAGACCCCCTGCAATTTGAAGGACAAATGGCAGCATTCCTTAGAAAAGGTTCAAAGTCAGGGTAACTCCTCTTGTTCTGGAGTTTGAGGTGTAGCTTTCAAATATATTTTATCTGAGTTCTAAGATCTAGTTGACTCATAGACAAGGTCTGAAAGTACACACATGCAACAGTGTGGTCCTAAATACACTGCGAAAAGGACACTTGTTCACAGTTTGAGAGCCGATTCAAGAACACAGCATTGCATTGTGCAGTCAAAGCTAGGAACACACACAGGGAGCTCGGATTTTCTTTACTGCTCTCTGTCTATCTGAAAATGACCACGAAGGTATGGAAGTGTTGACCTTGGGGTTACAAAGAAGTGTAAATGAGTAGTTTAATGTGTAGATACTGAAGCTACAAATAATCAGGGCTGAGTTTTCTTACTACAGAGGAAGCAGAATAAGGTGAAAGGATTGGAGTTGGGGGAACTGTGGAGATTATACTGAACACTCTTCCACAAAATACTGTTTCCTCAGATTGTTTCTTGTTGAACTAAAATTGAAATCCTTGAAGATTAAAATTTTGGCTTTAGGTCTCTATAAGTGATGGGACATCTCATTGGTATATGCTAGTACTTCCCCTAATCTTTATGGGATACACAGTCTTTATCTTTATTCTTACTAATATATTTCAAAGACTCACATCATCTTATGGGATGAGGGTAGAAGAGAGAATTATGAAAACTGAAGAGGAACAGGAGTGCTGGGTGAGGTACCACGACAGTGTGGAGGTGATGGCATAGGCTAAGACCATGACTGCCCTTGGGGTCATGAGAGTATCAAAAGGCAAGTAAGATAGGGAGGCAGTGGGGAGCACTCAGGTATGGTTCACTTAATAAATATTTAGTGTTTTCCACAGAGCCCAGTCCTTTTTCTTAAACCAAATCAAGCAATATCTGTGTACAGTTATTTAATCCACATACATAAATTATAGAATACTTACACATTGGGAAAAACTTGAATTTTTGTAGATGAAATAAAGGACCCAGAGGGGAGTCCTTACTTTACCTTTTATCCTACTCCTCCCATCCTTGACTCTCAGCCCTTCTTTTCTAAGACCAAGCAAGGACTTGGGGGCTGCTTCTGAATGGGGAGTCCGTTGGGTCCTTTCTGGTGTAACTCCCAGCTTAAGCCACTCTCCTATTCTCACACCTGACTCAGGTGATCCCCACAGTGATAACAGAAACCAGGTGACTCTTCCAATCATTTTATTTGCCCTCAAATTGCTTCATATCTGGCTGAATTCTTACCTTCCCATTTCCCCCCTCAGTTCATGAGAACTGCAGCACATCTGAGTTCAAATGTCAAAGCGGCCAATGCATTTCCTCCTCTCTGCACTGTGATGGGAACTCAGACTGCCGGGACCACTCAGATGAAGAAGGCTGTCCGGCCGCCTGGGCCCTGTCGTGCCCAGAAGGGGCAGTGAAGTGCCAGAACAGTGGGGAATGTGTGCTAGCCCAGTGGATATGTGACCACGACCTCGACTGTAAAGATGGAAGCGACGAGAAGGTAACACAGTCTTCTTTCAGAAAGATACAGAAGTGCCATCATCCCTGGGCATCCACAGGCGCTGGTTCCAGGACCTCTTGAGGAGGCAGATATGGGCCTGCGTGGGTCCCTCATATGAAACGTCATCGAAAGTATCTGATTGTAACCTACATGTTAAATCATCTCTTGGTTACTTACAATATCTAATAGTATGCTGTATAAGTAGTTGTTATGTTGTATTGTTTAAGGAACAGTGCCAAAAAATGGGGAACATATTCAGCACAGATTTACTTTTAAGTGTTTTTTTATTTGCATTTAGTTAAATGTATTGACATAGAAGTTGTGGATATGAAGAGCTCATTGTAGATCTCTAATCACACATGGTTTCTATAGAAAATTTTGGAAAACATAAAAGATAAGTTGTACTCCATCACTTCCCAGAAAGCCATTTGTAATTTAAAGTGTCCTAACCATTAACAGGAGGCTGTGAAAAATCTAACTTTAAAGAGGTTCTGTGTCTGTATTGTAGGAGGAGATTTGCAATATCGAGTAGGGTAACTGTGACTTAAAGGTCTCTACCTAGAAATGTATACCTGAGAACTCAGCAGGCCTGCCGCTCACTCTGCTGAACTGTCACAGTGAAGTGTACTGAGGCTGTAGAACTAACTGTATAAAGTGCAGCCTAGACGTGAACCTGCTGATCTCAGGTGACCTTAAGCAAGCTTAAGGAGGTTCCACTCCCTCAGAGTGAGGTGGGTCTAGGATCCACCCCTCCAGATGGAGGGGTTGGGAGTGTATCTAGAGGCTCTAGGGGTGGCAGAGGCATGGCTGCTCCCCTTTCTTCAAATAGCCAGCTCACAGTAGATGCAGAATATGCTGGAGATTTTACCTGCTGGAGCACGTGTTAGATTAGAGTTTCAGAACGGATTCCTTTGCTTGTTTCTTACATGGAATTAAGATCACTGCGACAAAATAAGACTTTTCCTCCTGCTTTATGGTTTGTCCAACTACTCATCCTTCCCGGAACTCCAGCGGAAGGAAGAGTTTCTCATCATTTGTGTCCTTCTGAGTCTGTGGGTTCCGTGGGCTTCGTTACAGAAGGGACCTGTCAGCAGCTACCACACGGGCCTCACCCGTGCCGGCTGAGAACCCTTCCTCTGTGGCCCTCTGTGCGGCAGATGCTGGTAGTGTTATGTCTTCACAGGACTGTGACCCCGAGGCACTCTGGTGTGGCCCACAGCAGTGGGCCTGTGCCAGCCGAGACCAGTGCGTGCCTGACTTCTGGCACTGTGATGGGCAGAGGGACTGCCGGGATGGCAGTGACGAGGCCAGGTGTAAGTAAAGGAAGCACTCCAGGTGCCCTGGTGCTGGCCTGACCTCTGAGGGAGAGATCAGCCCCTTGGGCAAATGCAGTACCCAAACTCCATGCCTCTCCCTAGACGGTTGTGTCCTGAGTGACCCAGGGATGCCCTGCTGGGGGAGGGTTCTCTGAGAGGTGGATTATAAGGTCCTAAGTGGAGAATCATCCCCCAGGTTCCCCTCAGAGGTGCCGGGGTTCGGAGTTCCAGTGTGGCACCTCTGCCTGCCTCAACTTCAGCTTGGTGTGCGATGGGAAGGTGGACTGTGCTGACAGCTCAGACGAAGGCGGCAGGTGCCAGCTAGCGGCATGCACCCCAGGACAGTGTCCGCACACCTGCTACCCATCCCCAGCAGGGCCTGTGAGTTGCTTCAGCTACTATTCTGTGGCAGCTGTAAACTAGGCCGAGGGAACATTGGCCCTTCCCCCATTCATGTTATCCTGACGGGCCTACATTTAACCCTCACACAGAGGGCTTCCCAACCATTCACTGATAATGCCTGAGCCCTTCCTAGCTCCTATGAATCCTGCCAGCTCCTCCTCATCTCATGTCTCTCTGATCTCTGCCACCTGACCACTTCCATTTCAGCTCTGCTAATACTCGGGCACAGGCAAGAAATTGTGTCCATTATGCTAAGGCTCAAACAGCCCCATGACATTTCAGTTAAGGAACATAATGTTTGCAATCAATTGGTGCCAAGAGTGTTGGAACCTGACCTGCCCTTAAATGGAGTACTGCCTGTTCTCTAGTTAGTATCCTTAGTTGGGTGAACACAAGTGGACTTGATTCTAATGGGCAAATGAAAGAAAATTGTTCTGAGAGCTGGTCATTCGAGTATCTCTTTTGATGGACAACCAGTGAAGTCCGCACACCTTTTCTCTCACTGACCCTGGTTCTTCTTTCTGAATCTGGACACATTTGCCCAACTCAGGACCCTTGATGTAAGGGGTGTGCCAGGGTTGATAAGGCAAAGAGAAGCAACCATATTTGAAGTTTACTGGTTTTGAGAATAGTTGTCAAATAGTTGCCAAAACGGAATATATCACCATGTGCTCTTTGTTACCAGTTGACCTGCTTCCCAGCTCTTTTTAGTGACTCCCTGTCTGTCTTCAGAAATTCTCAGTGTCTTCTCACACCCACCAGGTCTGTGCCTGTGAGCCAGGCTTCGAGCTGGACAGCAGTGGAGGGTTCTGTGAGGATGTGGATGAGTGCCGGGGGTCTGGTACTCGGCCTTGCAGCCACACCTGTGTCAATACCGAGGGCTCGTACATCTGCACCTGTCATCCTGGCTACTCACTGGAGCCTAACGGCCACACCTGTAAGGCAGCAGGTAAACTGGAACTGGAAATACCTTCCAAATTCTGGGACACTAGCTTTAAATGCTTAAAACTTCAAAGTATCCAACTAAGGATACTAACTAGAGAACATTAACCTAAGTCCCTCCTCCTTGTCTCCTGTGTGTTTATTTGTCCTTAGAAAAAGTCTTACCTATCCCCAAACCCATCATTTTAGACCTTGTACTTCACATTAAATGAGAGTCTAAAACTATCTACTAATAGACTGTTATTGTAACAAAACCATAACTTTGGCTGCTATGCCCATGAATCAACTTGCCGGTCCCACAAAGCATTTATTTAAACATACATGCCCCACAAAGAATTTAGTTAGAAAAGTGGGAAGTTTTTCAGTTTAAGCTAACTCTTCTATATTGTCCATGCATACTTTTTACTATAGTTATTAGTCTAAGTATTCAATGATAAGAACTCCTTTGCTGCAGACTAGTTGGCATCTCAGCTTTGGCAATGAGAAACAAAGGATGTTGGGTCCTTGAGTTCCTAACTAGCACTGGACTCACTTTCCAAACTCTTTAAAAATCATGTTGAACGCAGTTCTTATTTTATAGGTACTGAACCTATCCTGCTTGTTGCAATTCAATTTAACTTGTTTCTCTATGGATTGAGAAGCTTGAAAGAAGACATTCTGGCAACTATAGACAAAAATCTGATTATTTTCTCTGTTGACTATGACTTAGTGGATCAGAAAGTCTTTTGGGCAGATTTCAATGCAGAAAGTATACAGTGGATAAGTATGGACGCCAGGAAGAGAGGTACCGTGGTGAAAGGTAAGACCCTTGGTAAGGTGTTCATCCACCTTCACTAAGGGCATATAGCACAAACAGGAACGTGAATGGCCTTTAACATTCCAAATATTAGTTTGTTTGTTATTCCTTCACTAAAAGACCAGGACTTGCTAGTTGGTAAGATGTGTTGACAATTTAGTAGACAAAGGGGTCTACCAAGCTACCTGCTTCTTTAGCCAGAAGAGTTCATGACTTGGTAGGTGGAAGTCCCTGGTTGGAAAGATGCATTGTTATCTCAGTAAACCGAGGGTTCTGCCAAACTATCAGTAAGTGACTACTATTCGAATGGTTATCTCCTTCTACTATGGTACTTTGAGCATTTTAACTGCTGTGTTGGAGATGGCTGTGTTGGAAATGCATCTGGCAGTGGGAGAATGAGTTAACATGGCAAGTGAATCTACTAAACATTATAATTTACCATAAGTACACATGTTGCATGATTTCTTCAGGGATAAAGTCAGACTGTGTAGTGGTTGACTGGATTGGGAGGAATCTGTACTGGACTGATGGGATAGCTGGTCAGATCTTGGCGATTCCACTGACTGCTGTGTGGAGAGGAAAAGCTGAGTATACAGTTGTCCTAGATGATGACCTGACCCATCCACGGTCTTTGGCATTGGATCCTCTGAATGGGTGAGTCGGGTGCCCCCGTGCCTGGCAAAGACCTTCAGGTTGGCTCTATTCCCATAGTTCTACTTTTTTTGTCCCCTTGACACAGAATGAATGCATAGAAAACTTATGTGATTTTTCTTTATACTTTATGGTTGTGTAAGTAGGCTACACACCTGATAATCTTAAAAACTGGAAAAATTTCATTTCAGTAAAATGAGATATACATGTGGACTCACTTTGTGGTCCACCTGGACTTTCTTCTGCTGAAATAACAAATATCTTTCTGATGAACTTTAGAATGGTAGGTAAGGGGAGACTAGAACTAGGAGATGTATTTAATTTACAATAATGCAGATCTGAGTTGATCTTGGCTTATCATTTCTCTCTATAAAGCAAGGAATTTAAAGTTAACATTCACATTCCTTCACTGGGGTGGTGATATTTGTGTCAAAATGCACAGGAAATGTAAGACGTAAAGGGAACACATATTGGGTCCCCCTGTCTTCTTTCTTACCATGTAAAGACCTCCAACTAGAAATCTGTCCTCCAGAAAATTAACAGTGCCTTCTGATACATCCACTAGCCTGTGCTGAAGAGTGAGGTCTTAGGTATCCAATCTTTACATGATACTAGCCCGTTTTTCAGCCTACAAGAGCTTGCCTTATGTCTTGGACATTTTCTAGGCAAGAAACTCATGAATTTGCAGACTTTTCATATAACTGTCATGATAGATATCTTGCCCTCTAAAAATGGCTAAACAATCATGATATAATTTCGGGGATAATTTTCTCTTACTACAACATCATTACACGTAAAGAATAGACCTTATTAAAGTTGAAGAAAAATAACTGGGCTGCAAAAGTATATTTTAAAGAATGTATTGATATTCTGTGAGGCAATGAATTATCTTAAAGTTGACTTTTATTCACATAGATTAATGTACTGGTCTGAGATCGGAGAAGAACCTCAAATAGCGAGAGCTGGGATGGATGGAAGCAGCCGGAAAATACTCATTGATAAAGGTCTTGGACGGCCAACTAGCATAGCTCTTGACAAGCTAAGTTGGAAGATATTCTGGTCTGATGACAAATTTCACAGCATTGGTTCTGCCAACCTAGATGGTACTGGCATTAGTGTAAGTGTCCTTTCGACATAAGGCTTATTTACAATGTCACATGTCCTATATAAAACTCACCCCTGAGGGCCGGGGATTTATCTCAGTGGCACTGTGTCTCCCTGGCAAGCACAAGGTCCTGAGTTTGATACCCGGTACCAAAAAATAAAACAAAAACAACAGCAAAAAACTCACCCCAGAAAGCTCACCTTTACTTTAGATGTTGCAGCTAACACAAATCAAGAACCCCTTTTCAGTCGCGGTGTTTGAAGATGAAGTCTTCTGGTCTGAGATGAAGACAGGAACAATACAGCGTGTGCAGAAGATGACAGGCAAGAACCGAACGGTCCTCATCAAGCGTTCTGGACAGCCCTATGGACTCAAGGTGTCCAGTGTGCTCTCTGAAGTACCTCTCTAGTTCTTCCTGAAAAGTGTGTCTGTGTGTGTGTATCTGTGTTTGTGAGAGATCTGCTCAATGTCCACGTTAATGGTGTCTATCTCTAGTTTTTAAAAAGCAATATTTGGGATGGGAATGTAGTTTAATAGTAAAGATACACTTAGCGTGAGCAAGGCCCTGGGTTCAATCTCTCCAACCACAAAAAATTGAAAAGAAAATGTGTATCTTGTATTAGGAATACATAGCAGCATCGAGGTCTTTTCTTCTAGATAATGCATGAAGTGCTCCAGCCCAGGTCTTTGAACCCCTGCCTGGACACCGGGTGTTCTCACTTGTGCCTTCTGAGCCCACGATCCAAGGGCAGGTGCCATTGCCCAGTTGACTTTTTGCTCACAGATGACGGCCTCAGCTGTGTCCCATTCCAGGAGTCTGCATTCGTCTTCCTTGTACTGCCCAAGGTTATTACACAGGTACTGACTGGAATCTTTGTGAGTGTGTGCACACATGCCCTATGTTCCCGTTCAGACTCTGGATATTTGAATTCTCCACATACAGTTTCAGCTATATGTGCCCTTTTCCTTGAAGTATTCTTCAACTATGTCTTACATTTTAGTATAAACTGTGTGCTATATGACATCAAAATCAAAATAAAGTATCTTTGTCATAGTGAAAAGACAAATATGACCTAATAATACAATGATTAAATAATTAAATGAAGACCCCATTTACTTAATTTTCCCTAAGAAATGCTTAGTACCTCATGACACAGTCAAGCTAGGGATTGGAGGCTGAGATCATATTTGTTTAGTTGTTTAAAATGTAGCTGATGATGCAGGATAGTAACTCCATATACAAGCAGCTCATCAGGAAGAGGTATATTTTGGGAGGACACGTCTTAAATTACAGGAAAATAAAAGGCATGAATAAGTAGGCCAGCCCTTACTTTTACCACTCAGAGGACCTGTCAACTATGATGTTTGAAAAGGATAAAACAAGTTTGGGGTAGGGGACTGGTTTCAGTTTCAGTAAGATGTTAACTATTTAAAGAGGAAGACTTTAAAAGAAGAGTAAGTCTTCAAAGCAGATGGATTCTAGAAATTTTTAGTGCTTGAAGCTCCAGGAAGGGAAGCAAGGAATGTGTCTTTGATTTTAGAAGATAGAAGTCCTGAAAACTTGAACTTAAAAGTTGTCACATTAATGCAGAATTAAAATATAGAATCAGATTAGATTCAGCCAGTTCTCCTCACTCACCTCTTTTCCTCCCCTGTAGATCTATCTGAAAAATCTCAAAGCTTTACCAGGACAAGCAGCTTTACCAGAACACAGAATGCTTCCTTTTACCAATGTGAACCCACTTGCATCAATGGATTATCTTGTGCAGGAAAAGGCCTTGTACCTTTCCGAGTTGAATAATGGTGATATCAGGCTACTGAGGCTTAAAGAATCTGGGATACTTTCTTGGAGGAAGCTCATATCTGCAGAGGGGTCTGTGATCGACCTTGCTGTGGACTGGCTGAGTGGAAACATATATTGGATTGATAGTGACAACCCACACATTCATGTAGCTTCCTCAAAAGGCCAGTATCCCATTGTATTACTCAGTGAAAATCTTTCCCACCCAACCTCTGTTGTCTTGCACCCACCTGCCGCTACCATGTGCTTTGTGGATCTGGGTCCCTGGAATGAAGGCCGTCATGTGTCCAGCATTGAATGTGCCGCCATGGATGGCAGTGGGAGAAAGGTACTATGGCAGAAGTCCCAGGTGCCTGTGGGCCTGGCCTTTGCAGATTCAGGGACTCGACTGTACTGGGCTGATTCTGGTAAGCTGTTGTTACCCACCTTCTAAACATGAACCAGAGGGACCTTGAGCCAAAATGAAACAGTGACGTTGTACACTCTGGTCTTCAGCAATAACTTCCAATAGATTTTAGGCCCATGTTTCTATTTTCTGCTGACAGTTCCACACAAATAGTCTTTTTCTTTCCTAAGTAGCATGCTATGACCCACAGGTTATGCACTTGGTTCTTTGTGAAGCAGTATAATTATTGAGAACTTAATAAATATGCATGAGCAATTCTTTGTGAATTCATGTTAGAGTGGAGTGGATGAAGCAGAACTGACTCCAGAGAATGCATGGCAGCTGGTATCCTGGTAGAGGTGAGGCAGGACAAGACATACAGAGCTATTGCAGTTTGCAGTAAATAAAATCAACTGAACCTGTCTTCCTAGGGCGAGGACTCATAGAAAGCATTCAGCAAGATGGCTCCAGACACAGAGTAGACCGCAGGGGAATTCAGGGCCTTACTCTCTTTACATGTGGTCAAGGAATGATGTTCTGGACAACTGGTGATGATGGTAGGTCTTGATTCTATATCTGATTGTCTTTGCAATCTGCATTTACTCCCAGTAACCCAAAGAGTATCTGCTACTGCTTAGGAACCGTCCTAGGAAATGACTTTCTCTGAAAGTATAACTAAGCAACATCCTTAACTTGAAAAAGAGTGTATAACAGTGATTCTTTGACTTAGGGAGGACTTTGACTTATTTTCTTAGTATTCTTTATATGAATAGATTTATCCATTTAAAAAATTTCTGGTTTTCATATGAGGCTCTCTGCTTTTTTATTACATTAGCTTTCTGTTAGAGTGATAGAGCAGCTGTGATAATCAAATTATAAGAAGGAAAAGTTTATTTGGGTCTATGGTTTCATAGAGCTTAATCCATGGTCTCTTGGTCCTGTTGCCTTAGGTAAGACAGTACATCACCGTATAGCACGTGGCCGAGGAAGTTGCCCACCCATGGCAACCAGAAAGAGAAAAGAGGAAGAAGCGAGGCAGAGGGCCCAACTTTCTCTTCTAGTGCACACCCATAGCGATCTTCCATTGCACTGGACTTCACATTCCAAAAGTTCCAATTAGCCAAAGACTAAGCGTGAAATACACAGGCCTTTGAGGAATACTTCTCCAAACCATAGTGCTGGTGTAGGACAGAGAGTACTAGGCTGGAGACTGGAACTCAGTGGTATACCTGCTCTGTCAGTTGTAGCTGAAATGCCCTTTCTATGAAATGAAAACAGTGCCCATCTTAGTTAACTAAATACACATGAAACAGTAGCTGCATTATAATGTATGACAATATGGCATTTCAAAGGGATTGTCCTAAGTGATAATCTCCTACTAAATTATTATGTGCACACAAGATTTCTGTGTATAAATTTTTGACCATGGCCAGACTTGAAACTAGGAAATTGTGTTTAAAATACATGTTTTTTTTTTGTGTTTTCTAATGTGAGGACATTGGCCAGTTTGGTTGGTCACTTCATAATTGCAAGAAGAAGTTTTTAGATCCTTCTCCAGAGATGTTAATATGCTAAATATATGGTGAAACTTTTGCCATGTATTCTAATATCCACAGGTATCTCTTGCTGCAAATAAGGCATTTCCAAAAATATTATAAAAGAATATTGTTTAAAAGTACTACTCACTCATTGCATAGGCTACCTGGAATATATGTTTTTATTTCTGTTTGAACATATAATATTTTAGACACAAATTATTAACATATGATTTTATTTATAGGAAAGTATATAGTGGTTTTTGATTCTCTTGGAATTTCTCAAAAGCAAGATTTAGAGAACTACATGTATATCTATTCTATAAATCTATTTATTTGTTTAGAATTTAGGTAGTTAACTAAAATATACATATTGAGCAATGTTATCTGCTCAGGAAGTTTAAGATAAAATTTCATTTTTGTTAACAATTATCCACTGGCTTTTGTTTTAGCCCAGATCACTAAAGTTTGGTATAGCAAAAAAGAAATTTCAGAAAGCTGGTGGTTCCAAGTAGACCAGAAGATTGTGGACTTAAAAGTATATAGTACATTTAATCAACGAGGTAAGTAAACTTGCAATGGTTGTGTGAATATGAAAGTTTACTGAATTTCTGCATGGAGAGGGATATGAGTTGGATCTGAACTGAAACCCAAAGCTCATGTGCAGTAAGAGTCACCGGAGGGGGAGTTGGGGAGGTGACTGGATTGTAGGGGTTGCAACCTCATCGGTGAATTAATCTATTGATGGAGTCACAATGTGATGGCATTATTGGAAGGTGGTGGAAACTTTAGGATGTGAAGCCTGCTTGGAGGAAGTATATCACTGGATGTGTGCCTGGAAGGGACTATCTTGTCCTTGTTCTCTCTCTCGCACTCTGTCTCTTGTCCTGAGGTGAGCTGCTTTGTTGCATGACATGCTCCCCACCATGACATTCTGACTCACTATAGTCCCAGAAGCAACACAACCAAGTGACCACAGACTGGATGCTCTGCAACCATAAGCCTAAATAAAGTATTTTGTCTTGTAGGTTGTTTCCCTCAGTTACTTTGCCACAGTGATTGAAAGCTGAATATCACAAGGGATACATTACTATGCAATATTGTCTTGAAATATTTTTGTCTTTTTCATTCATTATGTTAAACTATTTCTTTGGCAAATTCCTGTAGATTTATACAACCCTTGTGTCTTTATGCAGTTATGAGTAGATAGGCTTAGGTACATAAATAGTTTTATAATTTATATACCAGGTACAATAATATCTGGCTAGAGGTTTGCAGAATTGGTGTGCTAGCTTTCTCTCAATGTAATGAGTGTTTAAGATAATAAAATTATAAAGAAAATGCTTTGTTTCAGTTCCCAGTTGTAGACATTTCAGTCCATGATCAATTGCCCCATTGCATTTGCCCCATGGGCAAATCTGTACAACATGGAAGGAGCATGTGGCAAAGCAAAACTTGTCTCATGACAAAGGAGTAAAAAAAAAGGAGGAAGAAATCAGGTTCCCATAATCTCCTTAAAGTGCATGTCTCCAGTGACTAAGGATATCCCATCAGACCTTGCTTTTTAAAAGTAGCACCTACAGTGGAACCCTGCAGAGCAAACTTTAGCCCTTGATGGGCTAAATAAAGTATCAATAGGTGAAATCCATCCCTAGTTGAGATTAATGCCAGTAATGTGAACTCAACTTATTAGTCACATATACCATTTTGCACAATAAATACATTAGTCTTAAGAGACAGCTTCTTCCTTATTTTATTTCTGAAAACAAAATAGCATGTAGTGGTGTCAATCATGCTTGCCACATGCCTGTGGTCTTGGCCTAATGAGGAGAACCTTTTAGAATTCTTCAAATGTGCACTTATATGATCGGTTGCTTAGTTCTTAGAATTAGAACAGGGCTTCTTGTGACATTATTATTGTTTTATCTGGGCTACATATACCACAGCTCCTGGAATATGTCACAAGCTAAAACCTTACTAAGATTAAACCTTAAGATTCAAGTCTTGTAGAATGGTGCTGGGCTATGTACAGCTGACCTAATCCATCTCTCAAAAGGATAACGAAAACTGCATATTCCATATGTTCAAATAAAGACTAATTTCCAAGGTCTTTCTAGTTCTGATGAAAGGTGCTTAAAGTGAACAGAATTCATAATAAATTCTTGTATTAGTCAGAGCCCCCTCAATTTTCTTAAGCTATCCTAAACTCCTAACACCATCCTACCTATGAAGAAGAACCACTAATGATTCAGAACTGACTTGATATTAAATTGAATTGAAGCACTAATTTTGGGGGAAAATCTGTATCCTCTCACTATGATAATGTGTTTGAAAAAAATTGCACATGACTTTTATGAACCAATGTTAATTCAATATGTTTTGTGGTGTGGGGGTGGGGATCCACAGGTAATCACAGCTGCTCAAAAGATAATGGTGGATGTAGCCACATCTGTTTACCAAACCCCGAGGGTCAGACTTGCAAGTGTCCCAGTGGGTATGACTTGGCTGATGCAAACAAATGCGTCGAAGCTGCCCAGTGCTCTTTGCCATCACAGTCCTGTAAGGATGGTCAAAAATGCATCTCTGCGGAGCAAGTCTGTGATGGTCACACTGACTGTCCCGATGGATCTGATGAGATGGGCTGTGAGTAATGTCTCCCTAGATATGCGCACTGCGTCTTTACAGGACTTGCTGCATGTTGGCTGAAATTCCACTCAGTTAAGAGATTTGATTCAGTTTAACTTGGTGATACAGTAACAGATGGGGGGTGGAGCTTGGGCAAACTGACATGTTTTGCTTCCTTCTTTTTGAGGTGCAAGCAACACTAACTCATATAATTGCTGAGGAGCACATGAGAAGTTGACTAGAGCTGTCCTTCTAGAAATCAGTACTGATGTGTTGGGACATAAAACCAGCTGTAGATAATTGTTGTCAAGTACCAGGTAGATAGTGCCTTCATGGAAAGGGACTGTGTGGCGAGTCAGCTGAGTGTCTACAATATCTAATTCAACTGTAATCACCCACTTCCAATTCTATGGCTATTGCTTCAGTAGTGTCCAAGTCTCATAAGCTATGGAACTGATGAGAGATTTGACTCATTAATGAAAGTGGCCACAATCAGTGAAGGAAAAATTTTGAGACGGAAAACTACAGGGATGCTTTTCATCCAGTTCTCGATATTAATTCACTTTACTTCAAAACCTAGCTAACTGAAAGATTAGTTATTACCCCTCGTAACTTCATCCTAAATAGGAAAGGAAATGAATTTTGATCTCAGAGTTGATTCTGACATCTAGCAAACGAAGAAATTTTATTGAAATTTTGTGTTGTAGTGTCTCAAGGAAAAGAAAGAGGTTGGGGTTGGTATCAGCAATAAGGACATCTGTCACTTTCACTACCTAGTTTTAACATTATACCAGGAACCTAGCATCACCTTCATCTGTTCTCCCATTCCCAGTGGCCTAAGTTAACACGATGGCTTTGCTTCTTGATAATTACTTTGCCCTGATTTGAGGTGGGGAGAAGAAAGCACTGGGTATAAAAATTAAGGTAGCTTCCTGTTGATACACCTGCTATTGAGGATCCCGCACTGTCCAAGGGTGGAAACTTCCCTGGGATACCAGCTGTGTCAGTCACTTTCCTGTCACTGAGTTCAAATGCCCAGTACCCTTAACATAAAGGCAGAGAAGTTGATTTTGACTCATGATTTTGGAGGATTCAGTCTATACTTAGCTGGCCTAGGGCAGAAATGGCATGGCAGAGGGCATGATGGAGGAATCTTTTCCACTCATGGCAGCTGGGAAGCAGAGAGCAAAGGGAGGAAGGAAGGACAAGATGACAGTCTTCTGGGTCGCATCCTCCATGACCTGTCTGCTAACAGCACATGAGCTCATTGGTTCATAAGCACACTGATGCCCCATGACCCACTCACCTTCCACAAACCCACAGGGGAGTTTTGGGGAACATTTTAGATATAAAGCGTCATACCAGTTCAAGTCAAAGGCAAGAAACTGTTTTACTGCTTATATTGTGTTTCTACCCAGTGGTTTTGTCATTTATATTCAGGTGAAAAATAATACCTCTGCCACGATACTGAAGAGAATGGTGAAGTAGCTTAATCCAAACTGAGTTAATAAATTTGTCTTGCACCCTATTTATACTTTGATTTATCTACATAACTTCTACCACTTTCACCAGTGCTGATTTATATCTGTAACTGGTAGATCTCACCAAATCTACAGATTACTTAGCCTTAAAACATTAAAAAATATTACAGATAAACCTACTTATATCTTAAAAAAATCTTTCTACTATAAATATTTATTTTGATAATCGCATAAATCCTTACTGAACCAAGAATCTTCCATTGTAAATTGCAGGATGTATTTTGACTAAAACTTCACATGTCATTGCATAGAAGTAGAATATTATGAGGCTGGGGATTTAGCTTAGCTGGCAAGCATGGAGTCCTGAGTTCAATCTCTGGTACCAAAAGAAAAAAAGTAGAATGATGTGATAAACAGAATGAAGTGGTAATGAACCAAGCACTCTAAAGTGCCTATGATTTGAGGATTTTAGCGTCTTAAGATATCTTATTCTTTTGATATGATTCTTAACTGACGAGCCTGCATACATGTATGTGCATGTGTGTGCCAATACAGGTAAAACCCATTTAACAGCAACAGCTAATGGGCCAGAAACTGGAAAGAGTTTGGCTCCAAAAGCAAGTCGTACTCTTGAGACTACCAGGTCCACCCTTCTTGGATACCCAGCTCGAGAAATGATAAGATTTCCTGTCAGAAAAACACCAACCATGCCGATGCCCACCAGCCAGAGCCAGATCCCAGAAATCAAGGAAGGAAGAGAGTCTGTTCACCACCGCGAGGGTGCACAGAGGACGAAGCACATGCCCTGCACTAGCGCCTTCTGTAATGGGAAGGGGATCTGTGCAGTGGAAGGAAAGCTGAGAAGGTGCAGTTGCCTGACAGATCATGGCCAAGAGTTCTGTGAAGAGGCACAGATCTCTGTCCCTGGCTTTGTCGTCCTCAGCATAATCATGGCTCTATTGGTGGTTCTGGCAGCGGTGGGAGTGCTTACATATTTAAGAAGACAGCATAAATTAAAAAGGTGAGTGGTTTTGTGCAAATCTGTATTCCAAAGAAATAAGATTAAGAGGACTGAGGATATAAATCCACTCTAGACATTTGTTTTCTGAGGAAGAATTTAGATAATGATGTAGACTTATCTATTACAATATTTGGAAAAATAATGGTTGAGACTATCTTTTTGAGTGAGACCTGAGATAAACAGTCCTATATGGTGTAGGAGGTACTTATGAAGGTAAAATTGGTGCATATGAAACTATTCTGAGTACGTAACTATTGCTCAGTAACCATTTTGTTCTGTGGTTTGAAGTTTCTTAATTCATTGTGTTTAGCTGCCACTGACCTGTTCTTGGACTTAGTTTTCATTGACTTTAATCATTTGGTTTCCTGAAGGGGAGGACAGGTACCATTTTGGAAGTTAAGCCAATGTCGTTGATCCAGCATTGCCCATTCCAGATCATTTTGCGTTGTTAAAGAGAAAATTAAAATAGGACAGTTTCTATAACAACACAGAGGACCAGCAGTGCATTTCTAAATCATACCATGAACGAAGATTCTGCCTCAAAGAACTGTTCTGACCTTGTTTCTTTGGTTCTAGAAGATCATCGAGGAATTCAGCTTGTGATAAAGAAAGTAACCAAGAGCAGGAAAATCTAATGAACAGTGAGATCTTTGTCAATGAAGCCTATGATGAGCAGGTACATTGAGGAAGACTGGGAAGTCTTTCTGAGGACAGTAGATTGTGAGACATAGTTAGAGAATGACCCTTCTGAAATTCCAGTTGAGTCAAAGTCAGTCTTAGCTTGAAGGGATTCTTGTTGTTGGTGAATGTACATATGAAAGTATTGTGAGTATGTAAATATTGCTCAGGAACCTTTTTGTTCTTTGGTTTGAAGAACTAAAGTTAAACAAAGTGAAACATATATAAAATGTAACCAAAAAAGAATGGTGTTTAGTGGACTTCCACATGGGGTAGGTTTTGTGCTGTGGGGGGATGGGATGTCATCAGGACTATTCCCGAAACATAGGTCCATCTGTGTTTTCTTCTACCTTCTGCACAGCTCAGGAGTCCCTGCATTTTTGCTTTGTTTTTGTTCAGTACTTATTATCTAACTTCTCCTCTCTTTTCCCACAGGAGTTGCTAACGCCTTTACAGAAAGACTGACCTTATAAAAGAAGTTGAAACATTTCAGTAAAATTGTTTATATATTTTATTATGTACTGTTTACTCTTCTTTAACTGTTTGCAGTAAATGGAAATTACTTATTAAAACAATTGCCTTTTAAATTGGAGGAGATCATCTGGTTTTCTTAGCGGATTTTAGAAAATAGGACCTCCATAAGTACAGTCAGAGTTCAGCTCAATCTCCACGTATCTCAGATTATGATTGTACACATAAAAGCATTCAATTCCAGGGTTCCTGGCCGAACCAAGGTCTGGAGTTGAGTCTTGGCTCTGATAATAACTGAGTTAATTAATCCCCTGGGTCTCTTCACATTATCAAAGACAGTGTTCTCTGTGTCTCTTGGGATGAAAGCCAAGTTCCTGCAGAGTTGCAGATGTTTTGATATTAATTTCCTACCATCTTCTCTCCCAGATAAATTTCACTAAATTAGTACTTCTTTCTGCTGAGAATTTATGAAAGCTGCTTCTTATGCTCCCATTCTGAAATTAATAGAATGGATGAATATGTTTTATAAATACAGAAGCTCAGATACATAATTTGTCTATACAATTTTTTTTTTTAAGTGGGCAACAAAGTCAGCAAAAGAGAGTATGGATGTTCACCAGGATTCATCTCAGCTGGCTCTTGCTGCTGAGTTCAGAGTTTGCAGGTGTTTGGTGTTCTGCTTGGCTTGTTAATGCATTCACACCAGTGTAAGAAAGACCCTGACACTGGGGGGAGACAGGGACACAAAGCGAGGATGTGGTCTAAAACTTTATGGTAACAGCCTTCAGCGTATACCTGGACTAAATCTGTGTCCCAATACTAAAGATTGACCTTCTAAGAAACATTATGAGGCCAATTGAGCAGGATGAAAGTGCAAAAATGCCCATGCACTGCTTCACATAGTATCTGAATTGAATAACATGAGTCTATGTTGCGTGAACTCAGCTTCACTGGGAAGACTTTTTTTTTTTTTGCTTGAACTGTTTCTTGATTTTTTTTCATGTAGTTTGTGTTCTGCAGAATGAGTTTATGAAGGTTTTCAAGGATGGAGAGCCCTGGGCTTTATTACTGTGAGTCATAGGTAAAATAAACAGTGTTTTTCAAAGAAGTGTCAAAGTTTTCGAGTGAAGATCAATTTGGAGAGAATGAATGTGAAAGGAACTGCTTGTCCTGAAGGGGCTGAACAGTGTTTGTGGCTGACAGACTAAGCAAACATCGAATTACTTCGGAGGCTGAGCTGTGTCTAAGCGAAGCCTCAGTGCCTCCCTACCCTACCACTGTTCATGTGCAGGAAGGGTTAGGTTTCTTTTGGTACCTAGCCTAAGACCCAGTCTCATAGTCACTTTTGGTCTTGGCAACTCTCCACCTCCCAACACACATAAATGTACACATAAGAATGAAGTTCAGGGCCAGGGATTTAGCTCAGTTGTTCCCGTGCCTGCCTTGCATGTGCAAGGGCCCAGGTTCGATCCCCGGTAACCATATACAACAATGGTGGCCATGGAGACTGATCTCTACCAGCAATCAGAACCATATATCACAGTGCTGGGCATGGTGGCTCACGCCAGTAATCCCAGAACTTGGGAGGCAGAGGCAGGAGAATTGTTGTGAGTTTAAGGCTGAGCTAAGGGTCAGCCCAAACTACAAAAGTGAGACCCTGTCTCAAAAAAAAAAAAAAGAAAAAGAAGTTCAGAAGCATGTATGAATGCTGAACAATGGTATTGCCATGTTTTCTGGTAGTGTGGACTTGTTGCCTTCATCTGTATCATATCATAAGCCTTCTTTCTCCTGTCCAGGGCTTGTGTTTGGGCTTGCTCAGCTGGCTCTGTGCTATGATGCTACTCTCAATCTTTGTTTCTGTTCTGCCAGCCCCAAACACCTGCCATTTCCTCTTTTTAGGAAAAGGAGAAGCAACTGCATGTGTCCAAACCTCCTTGTATTTCACACATCACCCTTTCCTCCTTCTGACCCTAAGTATTTATACCTCTTCCAACCTTTGGTCTCCTAGAGCTGTATGGGCTGTTATTGTGTCCAAGTCTGGTTTAATCCATCCTACCATGCTTTCTTCATTAAAGACTTTATAAAACACACTGGAAGCTTTTTCATCAAAAGACTTAATCTGATAAATAAATACTCAAGATTTGATATTCAACAATTTTTAGTCATCTTTTCTCCCTAAACTGGTTTTAGTATGTCATCTTCATAATCTTATCTCTTTGTATAAATGGCTCATCCACTGTGACAGTTTAAACATTACACATTAATTTCTTTACACCTAATAAATTGAGCAAAACTTGTGGTTTCACTTAACCTGTGGTTGATGTAAAAACTGAATTTCTTTCTAGAAACTCTTCTTTCTTTCTAGAAACTCCGTTTCCATAACAAAGCAATAAGCTTGGGTTTTCTTTTGGAAGAATAAGGAGCTTTAGATATGTTCATTGGTTCATGCATTAGGCAAGACTCCTATAAAAGCTTGATCTTTGATGATAGTTGCGAGCCATTAAGAGTTAAATTAAGAATATTACATTTATTCTGTGTAGAAAACAAATGGGGGAGAAGTTATACAGAGTGAGAACAATGTACTAAGTTTCGTCTATTTGAACCTCTGGAAGGCTTATGGATTTGGGCACAGGAAGAAATAGAACATGGAGTTAGTTGCTTCAGAGCACCTACTAGCATGATAGGACGTCCACTCCCAAACCTCTCCCGTTCAAAGTTCTTTCCTTTCTCTTCAGCCTCATCTAAATCCTACCTGTCACTTTCAGAATACTCATGTCAATGAGGCCCTTTGGCAATATCTAGGCCAGTGTTTCCAGTACCACATATGAGGAAACATCCAGCAGGAGGAAGGCCCACACCCCTGGCATGAGTCACATAAGCAGTGGAACAATGTGGTGACTTCCTTTAGGCACCCTCAGCCTTGAAATGAGAGAAGGCTGTCAGGAGCCACTGGCATGAGTGTTGCTCATGGTGGCAGGGGCATTAGCCACCTGAGTCCCTGTGAGAAGTATTTTCTAAGCTCTCAGGCTCTCTTGCATCTAAGCATCACATTGATTTGTACCCAGGGCTCTGGCTCCACTCCTTGCTAGGCCGTGCAACCCAAGCAAGACAAGTGAAGACCAACCCTGGAGCAATACTGAGTCAGGTGCGAAGCCTTTCTCTCCACAGGTCCCACGGAAGAACCAGCACTGATCCCTCAATGCTTTGTGTTTTTCCTGGATTTGGACAAGTTAAGCCTTGTTTTCTTGTTCTCCATCCTGCTCAGTGGTAGATGACTAGGAGGAGGCCATTTTAATTCATGCAGTGAGGAGACAGAAGAATTTGTGGACAGTCTGTTGGGAAGGTTGGATATGGATTTCAGAGAAAGTTTTATTTGTAGTAATAACTGAGTCACTTCTCTTCATTCTTGCACAGGGAGAAAGAGCTCATCTGTAGTGACTTTACTCTCAGAGTTGGGGGCCAGTGGCCTCTGGGACATGTCATTTGTTTTTGCCCATGATGAGTATAAGGATGCACTCGTGCACAGAAAAAGCTTTTAGTAGTTATTATAGGCCAGTACATACTTCAGTGGTGTAGAACTTGCCTGGTGTGTATAAGGGCCTGGGTCCATTACCAAAAATAAAAGTAACTTCATTAAATAATAAGAGACATAAGAAGTGGTGGTATTCATTCTAGTGCTAAAAATAAATAGAAAGTATACCTTTACTTTCAACTTAGAGGTAGAACAAAAAAAGTGCAGAAAACTTAAGCTACACATAGTGATATGTTCAAACGTGGCAGCTGTAAGCTAATGTGGGAAGGAAATACTTGGGAAATGGAAATGTGCAGGAAAGAACCAGGATAGAAACTTAGACCGTGGGCACATCACAGAAGTGTTGAAACTAAGCGAAGTGTGGATGGTGGAAACTCTGAGGTGTCCTCTTCCCTTTAAAGATGGACGACAGAACTTAATTTCAGGAAGGTCAGATTAGAAATACCAGGTGGGTTTGTGGAAGAGACTCTGATTAGAAAAATATCCAGCACTCCTGAGACTGATGAGTCCCTGAGGTTCTGGCGTCCCTTCTGCCTATAGCACTGTGGGGCTGTCTGTACCTGAGCAGCAGAAAATGTTCTTGAGCAGCTACTCACAGACAATTTGTTCATATTTGCTTGGATTTTCTTTTAAAGCAGCTATTAGCCTTTAAAGGGCAAGTGACAGCCTTTGCTCATCTCTATAAAAATGTCCACCTGCTTCTTCTTGTCCTTATTAGTGTCTTCTAGAATGAAGTAGAAGTGAAACACAAGTGAAGACTTGCAATTTGCTATTCCTTCCACCTGTTTTGCTCCCCTTCCCCTTCTTACAGCCATCTCAGATCTTTTCCTCATCCCTTGATGCCGGTTTACTCTTCTTCCTTTCATTTGTACACTATCTCTCAAGCTACCGGATGGTAGGGCAGGGCCTAAAATGCTTTTGTTTTCCATGGTGCCCACAGATGTGCTAGTGAAATGTCACGGACCTAAACCCTACTTGGTAAATGATCTGAGCGTTGAGTAGTAGGGGAGTTGCCAGAAGCAGCCTGAGAACACCTCCCACACCTGGGCAGTCATCACAGCTCACCCCTTCTTAGGGAGGCTAAACTGTGTATGCAGAGAAGAGGAAATGGCCAATGTGCAGCACAGAGGTGCAGCGTCAGCTCCTCTGTACCAGGTCCTTGCCCTCTAGGAAAATTTGGTTCATCTTGTACAGTTGCTAAGAGGATACACACTGGCCATGCTGGTTAGAGTGCGCTGTGATGGCCCCTGTCGGTATGGAGGACTGGAGACCAGGCCACTTCACCTTGGTAGGCTCATCGCAGGGGCAGATTCCTGGCTGCTCAGGACCCCTCTAGGATTCATGCTTGCCCACAGCAGGACTCCTGAGACTCCACCTCCCCTGCCTCTTGCATCTCAGGCTGCTGTCAGTAATTGCTGCTGCAGCAAAGAAAGACCCTCTGACCTAAAACAGGCCCTGGCCTGATGCAAGGGGCTCTTTCTGCCCTGCTCCTAATATTTTTAGAAGAAAGAGCATTCTATATTCCTTAAAGGAATTTTATTTTTATTAAAAGAGCAAAATAGATTTTAAATTTTGACTGGACACATTTTAGTCATCAAAGTGTTCTGCATATAATCTTGCAGAGAAGAATTATGAAAGGGAAAAAAAGAGAAACATATAAAATATTTTTCTGGAAATATTTGCAACTACAATGCTGGGCAAGTTCAGCACTTGCCAGTATCTGTATACCATTTGCTCAGTCCGGACTGCTCAGCTCCCTGATCGGTACCTTCCCTCGGTCCTGGCTGTTTCTTCCGCAGTTTACCAAGCTCTAGACGAAGCGGGGCTGCAATGAAAGGTCTGACTGACTGTGAACCCCCAGGTGGGGTGGAGGGGAGAGGCAGCGCCTCCGCGGAAGCCTGAAGCTCCTCCAACTGTGGCTGCAAACCCAGGGCATTGGCAGAGCATCAACCGTGTCTCCAGCGACCACTTAGTTTCAGGGTCACTCAATGGTGGGAAACAATGGCATGGTGCTGCACTTGGGTGTTTGTTAACGAAAACTCTGAAAGGTTTATCATCACTGCTTGGTACCTACAGCATCAGGATCTGCATTTGAAAATATCACAACGTGGTGCAACTGCCCGTAGAGCTGAGTCTCAACATCCAAGTGGCTCCATTGCAAAGTGGTGATAGGGCAGAGGATGCCGACCTGCATGACCGCCCAGTGTGTGTGCTGTTTAGTCAGCTCCACAGTAGCTCTCTAGGAGTGAGGCTTCTGCACCCAGCGTTCTGCTCCTGAGGAGCACAGTTGGTCTGCCCTGTCCTATCCATCCTATCCTATCCTATCCTATCCTATCATATTTTCCCTGCAGTTTCTGGAAAGGCAGGGACCCCACTGTTGTTGTGGGTCTTGACTATATCTTGTTCTGTCTTTGCAAAAAAAAAAATAAAAAATAAAAAGATTGCTGTTTTAGATATACCTAATGATAACGTTAATCATAGGGAACTTAACCAATACATAAGCTATCTTGCTTCTTTTTTCCCATCCCTTCCCTTATGTGCAAAAGCTTTGTTTCCTTTGACTTATTTTCCTGAGAAGAAAGGGACAGACGCGCAGGTTTTTAAAGGTCACATTCAGTCCAGTCACTTGGAGTGAAAAGCCACCCGTCTTGGCAAGCCTGTCCCTCTGCTCCCTCTGACTTCAAACGCCCTGCAAGAAGAGAAAAAGATTGGATTTGGACGTCGTCCTCTCGCCTCAGGTGAAAACTGGTGCTTCTAGTTTTTTTCAACAATAGACTTGGCTTTGTAAAGAACACAGCAGGAACCTGCACACAAAGCAATCAGGGATTTAAGTGCTGGCTTCTTTACCTAATCTAATGCGAAGGCTTACAAAGGTCCCAGGGCTACATTTCACAAACAGCACCTAGGCAGATAGAAAATTGTTAATAGTGAATACTAAAATTCCAGAAGGTTGGGCTGTAGACAAAGACACTTTGGTGAGTAACTGAAATTGCTTGTTTAAATTTTTATTTATAAATAAAAGATATGTACATATCTACTTCAGCCAAATGTCACTGAGAGGTTGAATTTTGTATAAAACAGTAAATCTATAGTCCCCTGTTGTCCAGGACACAGAATCCAAGGAATCGAGCAACGAATTGTTAATGTCCTTATTCTCCTGGTTATTGGAAGAGAGAGTTGTGAATGATCTCACTTCTCACACCCAAATAAGTGGTAAGAAGGGCACGTCCTGCTTATGCAGGCTAAGTGTAGACCCCAGTGCTCCGGGAAAGCGTTCTGTTAGCGCCAAGACAGGAGCCTCCTTCAAACTGACGGAAATAGACTGGCCATTTGAAAGTCTGATGACAAAGAAGTAATAAAGCAGGAAAAACACAAGAATTATACTGATGCAGGATTTACGGCGTTCAGCTTCTCCCGAGCCTCTGTGATTTCGCTCTTTCCCTATTCCCGCGCCCGTTCGCAGGACGCGCACATCGCCCTTTCAAGCTCCTCTTCAGCAAGAAAGTAGGAAAGGCCGGCTGCTCTGGAAGAAGACCGGCCCCGCAGGAGAAGAGAACAAAGCAAACTGAATGCAGCTGAACTAAGCGTCCACGAGGGTCCCCGGGAAGGAGCGTCGTCTAGGGGTCTTCTGGCTCGGAGCTGCCAGAGCCGAAGGCATCGCACCGCGCGGGCTCCGGGTGGACGGGCCGGATGGCGCCGGAGGCCCCAGCCGGGCTGAGCTGGGATCCTGTGCGGAGCGAGCGGGTGTCCGGGCGCCTACAGGTCCGAGTCGCAGGGCAGCGAGCACTGGTAGGGCTGGGTGCTGCGCGAGGAGGCGCCCTGGGAGGCGGCCGCCGCGTCCCGCTCGCCGTCCAGCACGTCCACAGGGTTGGCGTAGGCCCTGGGCGGCCGCGGCAGCGGGAAGCCCACCCTGGGCTTGGCTGGGTCGCGGCGCGGGCCGGGCGGCGGCCGGTGCTGGCCGTCGCTGTAGTACTTGATGGCCGGGGTCAGCGCGGGCTCGGGCCAGTCCACGCAGACGGTGCTGACGCTGCCGCGGCGCGGGCCGCCGGGGGGCGCCTTGCGACAGTGCCCGCAGCGCTCCTCGCACCAGGGCGCGAAGCTGAGCGCCAGGGCGCCGCCGCCCAGCAGCAGCAGGCAGCTGCCCAGGTAGCCCAGCACCAGGCTGTAGCTCGCCTGCAGCGTGGCCGGGCTGGCCGGGCCGGGCAGCACCTCGCGGTCGCGCAGGAAGTGGCTGTACCAGGACACGGGGATGAGGCCGAGGAGGCCGGCCACGGCGAGCACGACGCCCGAGAGGCCGGCCAGCGCCCAGAGCGGCGTCTTCCGCCAGCAGCGCACGCCGAGCGCGGCCAGCAGCAGCCCCAGGGCGGTGGCGGCCAGCGACGCGACCATGAGGCCGCGGGCCGCGCGCACCGGCCGGCTCCCGAAGTAGCCCCACTCGTCCGGCTGGCCGCACTCGCGCTCGCGGCTGCTCTGCTCCAGGCACGCGTCCCACAGGCCCTGGTACAGGACGGCGTCCACCGGCTGGTCCAGGAAGCCCCGCGCCGCCCGCCAGCCGGGGGCCAGCGTGCTGATCAGGTTGAGCAGGAGCCCGCTGGGCGCGCACACCATGCCCACCGTCATCGCCGCCGGCGTCCGCATCCCGGGCCCGCCGCCCGCCGCTCCCGCCGCCCGCTCGGCCGACGCGCCGGCTCCGGGGCCGCGCTGGGGCTCGGGCGCTCCTGCCTCCGCGCGGACCGGCCCCCTGGCCCTGGCTGCCGTCCCCGCCCTCCCGCCGTCCCTAATCGAAACCGGCCCGAGGGCGGGTCTAACCGAAACCGCCTCAGGTGCCGGGTCCCAGCCAAGCCCAGCCCGCTTGGGAGGCGCGAAGGCAGCGCGCCCGGCGGCGGGCCCGCCTGGAGGCGGCACTCGGGACACGCAGACACCCACCTGCTCCGGCCCAGCCGAGGTCGCCTCGCGCGGCCCCTGGCGCGGTCCGGTGGGGCTGTGTCCGGGGCGGGAGGAGAGAGGCGGGGCACCGGTACCGCCCTCCACCTCCCGGGGCACTTTCGGCCGCTTGGGAAACGTTCTCCCCGCTGGCCTGAGGGGCTGCCGGGTAGCGCCCCCCTCCCTCCTCGCAGCCGGGGTCGATTCCTCCAGGGACACACGGATGGTGCGAATCTGGGGTCCCCAGATGTTGCGCGCGTTAAAGTTGCTTGCTAAGCTTTGTTTAATTTGCTTTGTTAGGGCTCAGAGCTCCGGACTGAGTTTAACTCAAAGAAATCACAGCGAGTACATTTCTGGGTTTCAGCGTTAACTAGGAAAGATTTTGTCTTTCCAATTTGTAAAGGACTTGCAAGTGGAAATAGAAAGTGCGGCTGGGTGCCACCTGGGTGTCGGGTTTCGTAAGGCCTGCAAAAGTAGCCGTCTGTGGGCCCCGTGGCCTTGCTCCGGGCTGGTTCCCAGCTCTGAAGCATAGAAATCCTGCGCTACTGCAGATGACTTTTCCCACAAAAATACAAACGAGGTCGCCCCAGTGGAATATAATTGAATATAGCCCGAAGGAAATGACCTAGTTTGACATTAGTCTGTAAATTCATTTTAAAGCTCCAGTTCGCCTACACATATGTACTTTACATTCTCCTTTGAAACAATTAACGTCATAATTTTCCTGATTAAAACATGAGTTGAAATATTTGGTAAGTATTGGTTTTCTATTTGGCAGTCCTGGTTTTTACCTTAAAAATCACTGTGGTTTTTTTTTTTTTTTTTTTGTAGTTTTTGTATTTCTTATAAGGCAAGTGCATTATTTTAAGGGTTGTTAGAATTAAAACCGTTTCTAAAAATAAAAATTAAGTTGTGGTAAAACACATTTTATAAAACTTGCTACCTCGACCTTTTAAAATATTTAATTGATTTATTTATTGTTTTATCTGTAGTATCTAGGATTGAACCTGGAGTCCTACAGCCCAGCCAGCACTTTCCCAGTGAGCTACATCCTCAGTCTCTCTCTAAAATCCTATTTTGAGACAGACTTGCTAAATTCCTTGGGCGGGACTTAAACTTGAGCTTCTCCTGCCTCCAGTAGCTGGGTCACAGGTGCGCCCCGCTCTTCTCCCTTATTCGTGTAAGTGTAAGATTTGGCGCTAGGACAAGTACTTTTATTGCTGGGCGCATGTCCACCGTTCCTCGCCAGCCGCCCACCATCCAGACCCCTGATTTCCCTCCTTCTTCATCCCCTTAGGCCTGACCACCTCTGTTCTAGTTACCCCAGGGACCCGCTGTGCACTTCTTACAAGGTGAGTCGCACAGTGTGTGCCTTAAGCTTGTTTCTCTCATCCTGGGCCTCACGGTTCATCGTGCAGCATCCCAAGTCAGCGTTCCCTTCTCTTTAAGGCGGGGATGATGCTCCTGGTGCTGTGTTCAACAGCAATGGTGTGGAAGCTGTCGTGAGTGACACTGCTGTGGACGTAGTGGACTAGTGTCTCACTGAGTCCCCACTTTAAACTCTTCCAGGTAGATGCCCTGGAGTGAAGTTGCTGGACCATATGGTAATTCTGTGTTACTTTTTTGTGGAGCCACTCATTTTTTAAATGAAGAAAACTGTGACATTAATCATTTCACAGGAGAGTACAACTAACCCATATGTAGGCAAACTGGAGCGTTAAAATGAATTTACAAACCAACATCAAACTCGATGAAATCCACTGGAACATAATCAGTTATAGTCCACTGGGTGGCCTCATTTATATTTGCACAGACAGAACTCATGAGCAGTTGTGCAGGGTTCCTATGATTCAGAGTTGTGAAACAGCCTGACGTGCCCTCTATAGCAGCTGCATGATTTTATATTTCCACCCAACAGTTTACCAGTGTTCCAATTTCTCTGTCTTTGTTTTAAGTGGATCTTCAGGGAATCTTATTTGTTTTTTCCAAAAATACTTTTCAAATGACTTTTAATCTTTATTTTAATACAGAGAGTCCGAATGGGAATGATGACATCTTCCTCCATTTTTGGCCAGACATTTTCAACAGAGAGAAAAGAGGTGCACGTGGAGCAGACACGATGGCTGCCCATAGTTTACATCGGACACAGTGAGCTGTACAGTGAGTGTGTGACTTGCTGCCCTTGTAGGAGATGTTTGTCCTGAGTATGTGTGGCTGCTCCACAGTGACCATCTGACATTTCAAAAACCCTCATCACGAAGTGTGACTGCAAAGGCAGCATCTGCAGGCTTTTGTCATCTCTGTCTCCAATCAGGACCAGACAACTTGAGAGCCAACGTGATCCCGGAAACTAATGCTCTTGTTTTACTGAACTGCTGCTTAAGATTTGTGGATTAACTAAAAGTACTAACAAAGCTGTCTTGCTTCTCTAGGAGCAGAGTGTTAAAATCTAGACAGCCTAGTAACAATACCTGTGAGAGTGTGTGTTTAGAGGCCAACTCAGAGGAGTCTTCCCCTCCTGACCCAGCCGGAAGGCTCCCTAGTCCCCTGCGGCCATGTTGCCCCTGGAGAACACTCCTGACCAGGGCTGTCTGAGCCCCTCACCAACAGAAGACTGGGACTTCATCAAATTTAGACACATTAAAGGGCAGTTTTTGTGTCTACTTGGAAATAAATGAAAAATGGTACTGTGAAATTTAGTCTCAGACTTTCTCTGAGACTCAGTTTTAGAAAGTACCATTGTGAATGGGACTGTAGACTCATACAACCCCTGTGGAGATCAGTTTGGAGATTCCTCAAAAACCTAGGATTGCTGTGGGCAATTGACCTGGCCATTGCCCTGCTAGGTACTTACACAAAAAAATTAAAAGACTCATATCACAGTGACATATGTGCACCCATGTTTATAGCAGCTCAATTTCTGATTGCTACCTCTTGGAAACAACCCAAGTGTCCATCAACTGGAGACTGGATAAAAAAGCTGTGGTTCTTCTACACAATGGAGTATTACTCTGCCATAAAAAATGATAAGTTTGAATCATTTGTAATTAAATGGACATACCTTGAGGATATCCTCATACATGAAATAAATAGGTCACAGATAGATACATATCGTATCTTTTCTCTGTATGAGAAAATAAAGATGTAAATGAGTCCTAGAATTGTATGTTATATATTGTGAAATAGAAAATGCTCAAAGTAAAATAGGGTGAAGGGGGAAAAATAATGAGATTATAACAAAAAAGAAAGGAAACAAATTGTATGTATATGGGGGGGTGGTAGGGTGGGTAGGGCTATGGGAAAAAATGAGAATTAAGTTGTGTCTTATACTGGTACAAATCCCCATTATGGAGTGCAATCATGATGTGTATATGTAATGTACCAATAAAGATTAAAAAAAAAAAAAAGAAGAAAGTTCCATTGTGACAAGGCAAGACAAGGAACACTTCCAGGGAGAGGGCCCCTCAGCACAGTGAGGCCCTCACCACTGCACAGCAGCTATTTAGAAAAGTGCTGCTTTTGATTCTCCAAACTGGTGCTCTTCTCAGGACAAATTGGAATATGCTCTTTTCAATCTCTTATTTGCATATAGGCACAGTGAATCCAGAGATGCTGTTCTTGAGCCTTCATTTACAGATGACAGGAAGCCAAGGGCGCTTTCCCATAGGTCAGTTTACACGTGCCAGCCACTGTTGGAAAGGACTGTCCCAGGCCTTGCTGGTAGGACAGAGAGATACCTGGGAGATTTGCATACAAAGATCTTTTCCCTTACTCTCTGGGCTGGTGTGGAACTTTTCACCAATCCACGTTCTATTTCTCTTCCACCTTCAACAAATGTACACTTTCATTGCCTTTTCTGTATATTTCGTTCTATCCTTTGAGACCTTAAGAACCTGGGACGAAGCTCCACAGGGGCACTTCACCTAGTAAGAGAATCACCAGAAAGGTCCCGACAAGACCCCCAGACAGCGGTGGGGACCTTAACTTCCTCCTCCTCACGTTCTAACCCAAGAACAAGAAATTCTCCTCCTTTTTTTCCCCAAAGTACTGTGTGCCTTTGTATATAGACCTTTGTATGGAGCCTTTTTATTTCCTTGTGTCCTCTCTGTCACTCCACTGTGGTGTCAGTTAGCCTTGCTTGTGATAATACTGGAAATTACAACTAAAGCACAGTTTTACAGGAATATCTTTCATTAGAAGGATAGAGGGAGGTTAGTAAAGGATTCCTGCTTAGATTGCTGGAGGGGGTGCACTGCTCCATAGGTTCAGACGATCTCACCCCTAAAAGCAGGAGCCCAGCTTCCAGAGGTTAGCTAGCTGGTGGGCTGGGTCAGTCCTGCGGTTATAGTTCTGGAATCTTGATGGCTGAGGAATGCTTTCATTTCCGGGGCTGGGCTCTTCCTGTTGTGATGGTCTCAGTTGTGTGCGGCTCCACTTTTAGTGGGCAGCAGCTGAGGTCCTAGCATCCTGCCTGGTCTCCATTCCCATAGTGCCCCCTGACTATGTCACGCCCCTGTCACTATCTCACAGATCTTCACTTGAACACTGATTTCTTTGAGGGGTTTCTTCATCTCCTAGTTCCTCTTTTGTGTTCCAAAATCCCATCTCTGTCAATGCGCACATCACCATTCCTTATAACTCAAATCATCTTGTTTTCTAGTCAGTTCGAGGGCAAGAACTACTTCCTCTTCTGTCCCCCAAGCCTGTGTCAGTGCCTGTTCTACTCCTGAAATCACTCGCCTCTTTCTTCCCTGTGTTGTTCCCCCACGGTATCCACAGAATCCTCTGACAGATGGCTGCTTGGTCAAAATAGGTTATTATGTGGGTCTCCACAAGCAAGTTTTTCTTATTAACTATGTATTTCAGCAGCATAGAAAATAGTAAGGTATGGGATAGATTTAGTAATTTATGAGAAGCACAGGCCCAGGGGGTGTCTTGTGGTGATGGCTAAGCACAACATTGACTACAGAGCCAAACTCTTTGTTCTTTGGGCTCTGACTTCATTGTCAGGCTCAGTGAGACACAAAGCACGAGTTGCAGTATGGCAGGAACAACTTATTGCTGAGATTAGTAACCGTGTAAGTTGATCTGTAGACCCGTAATAGCTTTCTTTTCTGAAAAGGGGCCCTGTGGTAATGCAAGAATCTGTTGACTGCCTGAAATGGATTGTGGGTGCTAGTGACTAATTGTGAAGCAATGAATGGGGTCCAGGTCCCCTGTCAGTCTGTGCAGGCTGCTTCTCCATTGCTATCTCACAGAGGATACTTGTGTTGCTTCTACCTCTGCTACTGTGAATAGTGATGCTGTGACAGAATATGCCATTTTGATTTGTCTTATTTCATTTTCTATGTGGTGATTGGCTATTTAACCATGAACCTGTTCATTACCCCTCTCATTCGTATCAAAATTCACCATACATTACTAGCTACCCTTTACAAATATGCTTACATTTTACCTTCTAAGGGTTTCCAACCCTTCTTGGTTTGGTGTCACAGTTACCAAAGGTGGGGATATGGGTTGGGGAGATTGCTTTCAGGGGTCCACACTATCAATGTCACCGGTTGTCTGTTTGTCTTTTACTCTGTCTGTTCCTGTCTACTCAGGAACAAACATATTTACCATGCTTAGATTGGATCATTTAGACCTTTGAGATAATTACCATGTTGAATATATTTACAAATCTATAAGCATTTTGGTTTTGCCAAAATTTATCTTTTTAAAAACTGCAGAGCTAACCACTGGATTAAAGTTCTAAAAAGCAAAACTAAGAACTATAGTTATATGATGCTTTCTAAATTTATAGATTCAAAAGGATTGGGACTGGACGGGTGATTTTAAAGTTAATCAGGAGAAATAAATGAATGAAATGAGTGAAGAAAACTTTGAAAGAAGCAATCATGGAAGGGAATGCACCACAGCTGTTAAAAGTTACACAAAGTTACAATTCAGTTTTATATCACATTCAGCACAGTACACTATGAAGTATTGAGAAAGACTTTCTGATTTTCCTCCTGTAACTCTGAATACCTTTTCTAATAGCTGCTAAGCAGAGAAGGCAGTTCTATGAATGAGATAATGTTGTATTTACAACATTATGTGACATGAATTCTGTGAATGCATGAGAAAGGCATTGAACTGAGGAACACAGACAAAAATTGTTTGTGGCCAGTCTGTAAGATTTAGATAGGCAGCTAAAAACATAGGAAGTTTAAATAGGGGTAAAGGGGAAATGTTAGCCTTCAAAAAAATAGAGATGTGGGCTTTTTGATTTTAGATGAAGTGAATATTAATGCATTAACAAGCACCTAAGACTGGTAGATCCTCCAGACTTGGAAGTAAAAACTAAGTATAAAAAACTGTGAGTGTCTACTGTTTTTAGAACAGGCGATCTTTTCTCCCTGGGGAGTAATAGCCCAGTGTACCTTGGAGTGGCAAGACAGGTTTATTCATTGGTGCTCATTGCTAAGAGCATAAAATAGTGCAGAATTGCCTGGATGCTGGTCTTGGTTGGGTTGCACCAGAAAGAAATGGGATAAAAAGTTACTGAAGCAAATATAATATGAGAAACCCAGAAGTCACACATCATTCACATTTACGTACTGACTTTAAAACCCATCACTTTGATGCATACTGGAGTGTGTATTGCTCTCTTGGTGGCTGGCATGAGAAGTGGTTTACAATCTAATCAGCCTCAAATTCTCCGTACAAAATGAATGTTAAGAATGGAAACATTTTCAAGCATAAGTTTCTGAGAATGGGCATTTTCTCATCAGCTCAGCATCCTGTGCCTCCACTTTGTGGGTGCTGTTTAGGACAGAGCCTGTTTAACTTGCAGAACTTGTCATTTGTTTGTGAATCTTGATGCCATCAGTTGATGCCATCAGTGAAGCATTTTATCAGTTTTGCAGTTTACTTGTGTCAATAGTGACATATAAAGCTAACAACTGGCCAGGCGTACTTGGGCTCCTGACCCTGTCCCAGGTCAGAAAGGCTAGAACTCAGAGCACCCAAGATGGAATGGACTGTTCTAACAACAAACGATGACCAGGAGTGCATGCTGACCCTCTTACCGTCCTCATGTGAGCACCGAGGTACACACAGGTGACACTGTCTCCAGGCTGGACAGACCCCAGAATGAACACGGCTGTGCTTCTCTGGTTTGCCTTTGGGAAAGTTCAGTTCTGAGAATCTTTTCTTCAAGTGTGAAGTGGCTACTCAGTAGGGTTGCTATCCAGAAAAGCGAGATAACCTTTATGTAGCATAGAGCCGGCAGTTTTAAATGGTATGTTTATACATACTACAAAAACTAGGTGAGTCCATATTTGAGTGATCTTGAATCGCATTATACCCATCAGCTAATGTTTATAAATTGCATAATCAAATAATTGAAGGTTAAAATGAAAACCTATAATTCTCAAGAGTGTCGAAAACAGTATGTTCATACAGGTAAAGCCAGTGATTTGAAATTACAGGCAGTATTCACGTCATGTAACTTTGCTACAGGAGACAAGATAAAGAATCTGAAACCAGTATGCTCAGTCTACAACACGGTAGAAAGTACGGAACACTATCAATAACCTGGATCTTTGACTCTTACTCTATTTGTCGTTAGTCTTGAGTAATTTGTTCTGTAAGTCAGATTCAGCACTGAAAATATAGCAACTTTTAAAATTGAGTCAGTTTTACAAAAGAGTTAATATAAGACTCAGACATTGGTTGTGACCAACTTTGATGTGAAAGTCTACAGTCAATTAAAATATTTTTTCAATCATTCAAAATATAATCAAGTACTTTAATATCCAATATTTATGTTTCACTGCATGTTCTAAAGGCAAAATTCCGAACTGGGATAACACTTTTAGATAACACTTTTAGAAGGATACAAAGTTTAATGTGTGCAATGAAGAATCAATGGACTTGCTCTTTTTTAACTCTAGGACAGTCTATTGAGAGCTTTTTTGGCTTCTATGTAGATATTCCACAAAGCCTTGTGAGATCACAGGTGGGGTTTTTTAGAGGTGGCTGGATCTAGAGTATGTGATACTCAGATCAAAGATATATCATTACTAAATTAGCTCACTGACTGGTTTGGCATAGTTCTAAGAGTGGATGATGGGAAGGCCTTCCCTGGGTCTGAGTGCTACCTGCTCTCAGGGTGAGTAGTCTGGACAGAATACAAGGGTCACAAAGAGGGCTACCAGCTTCACTAGTCATGTGTGCTTGCTGCCTTCCACCTGCCATGAACACTTTCTTCTCTGCTATCTCACCCTGCCCTGGATCCAGCTGACTATGGACTTAAACCTCTATAAGCTGAGCCAACTGAACCTTTCCTCCTTTAACTTTGAGTATCAGGTAATTTCATCTCAGGGATGAGTAAAGTAACTAAGACAATACCCTATGCTGCTATCAGACCCCTGTCACATTGTTTGTATTTTAAATTTAAATATGTTTGAACTTCTTTTTATTAGAGTATGATTCATGAACAATTTTATGTATAATATCACTTGACTGCTGACTACTGTAAATAAGAGATCTAATAAATTGGAAACATGTATATCCTTCTTGGAAATATCTACTGGCCTAGAAGACCAGGCAGCTGGAAAACTCTGGAGAGAAGACAGACCCAGGCCGTATGAGCCTAACCACACCACTTGTTAGTCACATTACCTGGGGGAATTACTCATTGTACAGGTAATAAACACCACCTCACAAGGCAAGAGTCTATCTGTAACTGGTTAGGAGAGGAGAAAGTTTCTTGAGAAAAACCTATAATGTGTGAATCTTGAACTTCCTAAGAAGTAGGTGAAAATAAGGGAGAGGTCACTGGTAAGCAATGACATACATGTGCCAGGTTTGGCTCATTTAAAATCCAGTCAAAAGAAATATTAGAGAACTTGCAATGGTCTTACTAGGTTCATTTAGTATAACCATTCTTTGTTGTATATGTACAGTTATTTCAATAATGAAGGTATAAAGTCTTGAATTAGTTGTTCTTTGCTACATAAAAGTTATATCAAAATTTCACAACTTGAAACAACGATGACTTATTCTTCCTTTTGGTTTTGGCATTTGTCTGGTTGACATTCTAGGAGTCCTGCCTGAACTTATGCTCATGGTTGAAGGCAGCAGGCACGTGGGCCGGGACGTGTAAGATGGCATGCTCTCTCTCCTTGTGGCTTCTTGTCTCTTTAGAAGATGGCCTCGCTGGTTTGCTTGGTATTTAGGGTCTAAGTCATGACAGGTCACCTCGAACTCAGAAGTAGTGTTCCATCTTCTGCTCAGGTAGGACCTAGCTCACGTTTGTGAAGTTCCATGGTCAAATCCATAGTCTTCAGGGGGTGGAAGATAATCAAGGCACGGTTAGAGAGAAGTGTGAATAAATCGGTGCCATTACTCCACTGTCTACCCAGTATCTTCAAATGTCTTTGAAAAGCAGTACCAAAATGTCCTAGGAATATCTACAAAGAAAAAACAGTGTTCACCTAGATCAGTGCTTCTCAACTGACATATCTGTGATTACATAAAAATGACAATTTGGATATTGTTTGAGAGTGTCCTCTAAAAATTTACACGCTAAACTCTTGGTACCCTGTGTGGTGGTGCTGAGATGGTGAAACCTTTAAGAAGCAGGACCTAGTGCAAGGTGGTTAGGTCACGGGGCCATTGGCCTCGGAAGGGACTAATGCTATTCTCACAGTGACCTCTTGTGAGAATGACTGTTGTTCAAAATGCAACAGTGACTCCTTCACAGTCACTTGCTTCCTCTTCCTATTCCTTCACACAAGACCTTTTTTCTTCTTGCTCATGCTCGTACCATGATGCGGTCTACTACATTGTGATGTAGTGAGAAAACCCTCACTACAGCTCAGCAGATATCAGCAGGATGGTCTTCCATCAGCAACGCAGTAGCAGTAATGACAAGATTAATTTTACAGAATTTCTATGAAGTTGTAGTAGATTTAAAAATGACAACAGATTTTTTGATGCTTTGTTAGCAAGAAATAGAATCTAATTTCCTTCTTCACTGACTTCCTTTGGCCATGTGACACCAGCACTTAGGACAAAGCAAAGCTCTGAGTGTTGTTTGTGTACTGGAGCTCATCTGGGAAAGTCCACACACTCATCTTCTGAATGGAAGATAGGAGGACACTTTTTGGAAGGAAGGACTAGCTGAAGCCAACACTGAGGCCCTGATATTGCCTGTCCATGCTGGACCTTCCGTCCTAGCCAGTCCCATGCAGTCACAGGAAGGGGTTCAGACAAAACCTACAGAGGAACCACTCTTCAAACGATGGAGAAATAATGAATCAACTCTCAATTCTTGAGATTGTCTGATGTGTAGCAATGATCAACTGATACATAAATCAACCCTAGGGCTATAGTTAGTGTATCAGAAATTTGTCTACCACTTTTCCTCATAACCAAGGGAAACACCCTTTAGAAAGACTGAGGACGATCTGTGTAGACCTCTGTCCAGAGTTAGTTTCTAGTGAAGCATTAGTTCATCGGTTTTTTCACCAAGCATTCACCGAGTGTTCTGTAGGCTTGATGATTGTAACAAGCAAGAAACTGGCTCAATATAGAGGGAGAGACAGACACGTATGTGCCATCTGATACCATGTGATAAACGCTACAATACAAATGCATACAGAGTGCTACCTCCGGGGTCACAGGGCAGTGTGGGAAGGGCTCTCAAGTGACATTCGAACTGAGTCACAAGGGTCTAATACGATTTGTGAGTCATGAGAGGACAGGCTTTCCTTGTGAATGGACAGTCCACGAGGAGATGGGGTCAAAGCTCAGAAACGTCTCAGTATCAGTTGCAGTTTAAGTAATGGTTGGAAGTCTGAAGCACATAGGTGACAAGAGGACTTGCTTAGCTTTGACATGCCCATGTCAGACTGGCCGTGAGCTTTGTTGCTCTTACTCTGAAAACTCATTTCAGAATGCCGCCCCCCACAGAATCCTAATTTCAGCTAATTCTTCACCGTGTTTTCTTTGAGGAGTTCCAGCTAGGACCTATAAAGCGAGTATACTTCCTGTAGTATACAGCTAGATGGCTCAGGACTTGTACTTTGTCACCTTTCTGAGTCTCTTCCTGTAACTTGACAAGGCTATTAACCCCTGATCAGTTTTACCCAAGTGGGTGAACATAACTCCCTACATGACATTTGAAAGAGATACTAAGTAACAAAACTAAGGGATAGATTTCCTTCCTAGAAGAAAGTAAAAGAGAACTATTAGTTTATAACTAGTTTTCTCTACGTCACTGTCTTTGTTTGTTACAATCATTTAACTTCCTTGTAGCATATTTGAATATCATTTATTAGAATTTGGCCCAGAATCAACAAATGCTCTTTATTAGCTGTGTGTAACAGGAGAAGTGTGTTTTTGATAGTTTTAAAATTCCAACTGATCGTCTGGTTGATTTTTTAATTCTGGTAGATAAATAGTAAAAAAAAAAATGTGTCAAGTGCCCTTTCTGTGCTTGGGAGCCCACATCCTCATTCCGAGGCTGCCTGGTGACAGCGTGGGGGAGGGCAGAGCTTTGGAAGCACCTGATACGTTGTTCCTGGGGGACGTGGAAACAGTGGCTCTCTCACTGTTTTTAAAAGTGGGGCTGTGATGTTCCAGAGCTTAAAGTAACACCGAAGAGAATCTCAGAACAAGTCACCTGGAAAAAAGCAGGGTTGAAAGCCGCCTTATCTCATTTCTTTTAGAAGCAAACACCATCTTTTTAAAGCCAGCAGTGAGTGACTCCTGCCCATTTTGAGAGCCCCACAGTGCAGTCTGCGCTTCTTTCCACACCTCTTTGGACATCTGTGAAGCTTAATTCCACTGGGGTTTCCCTGGGAATAGAGCAAGTGGGATTTACACAAAGCAGACACTGGAGAGGCACAGCGGAGAGTTCCGGCAGGAATTTCTGAGTCTCTTGTGCTCCTTTGTTGAGAGATCACAGAAGTTGTCATGGTTACTCAGGTGCATTCTGCAGAGAGCAGTCACTCAATTAACCCGCAATTGCCCAGTAACACATTGAACCACATGCCCGATTCCATGGGGGCAGGTGGTCTCCTCTCAAGTGGGATCTGGAGCCTTGCTACTGGCAGTTAACAGGGGTAGCCTTGGAAATATCCCCTAATTTAATTTTCAGCTCTTGTCTGTAAAACATATGTACTGGGATATACTATTCCAGTATTGTGGTATGGAAAAGTACTTATCTCATTTTTTCTTTTTGAGACAGGGTCTTGCTTTGTAGGTCAGACTGGCCGTGAGCTCACTATACAGCCCAAGCCAGCCTCAAACTCACAGCAATCTTCCTGCCTCTGCCTCCCAAGGGCTGATGTTTCAGGTATAAGCCACCACGCCTGACATTGTGCTACTTATCTCATTTTGTGACATACTTTTTTCTTTCCATTTCAGTGACTATTTTCTTATAAAATTAGTTCTCTTCCATTGTTGTTCCTTTAACAGTATGTTCTCTAGTTTGATTTTTCTTGAGTAGCATAAGCCTCTCTCCCTTGACACACACAATTATGCTGCTGGGTACTGTTGTGGACCATGTAGAGGATCACACCATCACTCAGCTGCCTTTCAGTGAAGGGCAGGGGTGTCAGGGTCCCTCCACGGTGAGCCTTCCTCAGAAGACAAAGAAGGAAAAGATTCAGGAAGAAGAAAGAGTGGCAGCGCCAAGTGTAAATCTTTATAAATGTGTGTGTGTGTGTGTGTGTGTGTGTGTGTGCGCGTGCGCACGTGTGTGTGCACTGTGAGACTCTTGAGGAGGATTCTGACGTGGGGAGCATGGTCTTCATTCTGAGAATTATGAGTACTTTCAAAGCAGGTATGATATGTTCTCGTTTGGTTTTGAGCCATTGCTGTGCAGCAGATGCAAAGAAAGGGAGAAAGAAAATAATTGTTATGTATTAAGTGGCCGATGTTAGTTAGACTTAGACCGCATCAGAGACACTGATTTCAGAAAAGAAGAGTTCAGTCTGGGAGGGTGAACAGCCGCAAGTCAGGACTCAGAGCTAAATGGGGAAAAGGAGATGATGGCGGAGGCGGAGGCTGGGCACGTGAGAATGGACAAATCTGACCAATCAGGTTAGAGGGAGAGAGTCCATAGGTGACTCCGAAGTCTAATCCATGTCAAATGAGGTCCGATGCTTTTTGTTCAATAGAGAAGTTGCTTCTTAGGTCTGCCTATTTTTTTTTAGGCTTTTCTTCACATTTGGGTATTTTTTTTTTCCAACAATGTGCAACCTGATTTTAGTGCCACTTTCTATATGTAGCCAGAAAAATTTCACACCGTTTTCTTTTTAATCTTTCTGCTGGGATGTAATATTCCAGTACTGAACATGGAAGTGAATATAATCAGGTCAACCCACTTGAAAAATCAAAAGGACCATCACCAGACACTATTTCTCCCCAAGAACACAGGGCTGTCATTTCTGCCCCTCTCTTGTTCTGCTTATGGCTTAATAGTTTGAACGTCACAGTTGAACCTCACACTTCATCCACTGTCAACCTTTGTTCCAATGCACTTAGCCCATTCAGAGGGAAGCGGTGGTTACTGTGACATTTTCCCTACCCATTTTTGGAGGCCTACTCTTGTGCTCAGAGGAGGCAGAGGACAGGAGGACACGCACGCTTCCTCTCTCCAAGTGTCCTCTAGGATAACTTGGAAAATCAGATTAACCTCAGTTCCATCCCCACGCCTTGACCATGGTGCAAGACACACAAATATATCCCGCGTGTCCCCTCAGCAAAAATGTCAGCAAGGGCCTTGCATCAAAATAAAAATGTCAGAATTTCTTCTTTTTTCTTGACGTGCTTATCTGTGAACCCATAATAGTCTTTGGTGAATACTGGTGGAAAGACTCCTTCAGAAATTCCTGAGATCTCAACTCCCCGAATAACCACTCTCTTTCATTCCACTGTTGTAACAAAATGATCACGTCAGTCATAGTGTCCGAACTAGTTTCATATTGTTCTGAAAGCTGCTGATGTCTTACTCACATTTTAACTCTCCTCAGAGTGAAGTCACTGTTTTAAAGACAAAGGATACAAAACTGGATAACAGAGGCCTGACAGAGAGGACTTCAACACAGAAAGAGGGGCTCATTAGAATGGACTCTAATAATTTTGGCATCTACATTCAGATATGATCTTATGGTAATCAAAACTAGATTTTCTAATCAACACATATTAAATAGAGTACAAAGGTTGAGCTTTTCCATAATGACATGATCATTAGTGACATGTGAGAATGTTGTATTAATGTTTTCAATATTATTTTAACGTGTCAAGTTACATGGACACATGACTAGGCATCAAATCCACACGCTTGAGGTGGATTCAAAACGTGTCCACATTTTTTCCATTGTTCAACCTTCCAGACACCTGTTGGGCTGCGGCACTGCTGGACAGCTGTTTCCTTCTGAGCTGGGATGCTTTCAGGTGGGCTCTGGGCTTGGTGTCTTCTGTAGGAGCCATTCACACCTGCTGTAAAGACCATGAAAGGCCCTGCTGGAACTGGGCTGGGACTCAAATCTTTCAGCACTTTTATCCCCATTGTGAGACACCACTCCTGGAAACTTTACTACCTGGACAGAATCTCAGACTGCAAGCAGTGTGCAGATGGAGTGGACTGTAGCAATCTCCCTGCCCACGAGGAAGCTGAGCGATGTCCCTTTCCTAATGGAGCCATCAGCATGGCCACTTCCTGGACACTACTCGGTGCCAGGGCCACGGAACACGCTGAGCCCGCGGGCACCCCTGCTGCTCTCTCGCACCTGCACACAAAATGTGCCTTTTTCTGTACCCTCCTTGTCCAGAGGAGGCTCCAGCGCTGGAAAGCAGCAGAAACCTGACTCTGGGCAGAAACGGTTTGTCACTCAGCTGGGCTGCCATAGTATAGAAAGTAAAAAGTTGCCCTGATGGGTCCCGCTCGAAGCAGCTGCTCCTCCTCCACCTGCCCACCTGCCAGCGCGGTTATTTCTCAGCCCTGTCTCATGTGTCTTCCCTGGAATCCCTCCTGTCTAGCTGTGGATGAATTTTTGCCTGAGTCTCCTTGGCACATTCAGAATTAAAAAGTGCATTGTGCTCCAGTGTGCAAGTGCCCTCACACTCACTGCGTGGCAGTCACGCTCCTTAGGTTTCTTGTGCTTCTGTCAGCAGTCAGCCAGGCATGGTGAGCTTCCTTTCCATTCCCTCAACATACTTCTCTTCTACTTTGCTTATGTATGCGCGTTTTTTGGGATTTAAGGGAAGAGGGGGAGAGTTGGGGGCTGCTAAAAGGTTATATCCAGCCAGGAGAGTTCTAATGGGCTCATGTAAGTATAGCAGGCAGCCAAATACCGATTCCACGTCTTTGGGGCCCTCTGGTAGGACTGTTAGAGACACCCTCAGGCACAACTAACTGAAATGCCCTGGTGGCCCCTCTGACCTCCTCACATCTGCCACTGTCTTCCAGGTGACCTCCATGGAGGCTCCAACTCTCTTTTGGCATAGACCAAGGTGAAGGTGGTTCCCTCCATGGAGTGCCCCGGTGGCCCAGCCTCTGCGATGGCTCCTTGGTGGCCACTCGGTGGTCCTCGTGCCTTGGGGAGGCAGAGCCGTGGTCTCAGTTATAAATGAGGCTCAGGGGAGAGAGATGTCAATTCTCACGCTCTCTCCATGTGTCAGGTTATGCTATCTGTCTTCCCCCTCGGTCTGTAGCAGCTAAGTTATGAAAGGGACTTCCTTCCTCGCCTGCCGGGGCTCCAAAGCCTGTAGCCCTCTTCACGGACAGCTCACTGTCAGCCTGTTTGGTGAGACTGTGGCTCTGCTTCTGGGTCTTAGGGAGTGTAGTGGCTGCAAACAGGCTTGAAAAGAACTGCACGTCATGCCAGAAATGGCTAACAGCCTGGTCAGGAGTGTGGGGTACACGTCACCTATGATTCTTCCTCTTGGGTTCTTGGTTCAAACTCTCCTTACATTCAAATTAGCCTATGGAGTAGGAGTTATTATCTATCCTCCTGTTTTAAACAAATGATGAAACTAAGAAATGTTACCTAAACTGCTTGCTTGTGTTTGACCAGGAAATGGTGAAGGGTGAGTATACCTCAAAACTTCCAAAGTCCACTTGCCCATCTGAATTATTAACATTTCCCTAAAGAAGGACTGCAGGGATACTGTGGTGCTTGTGGCTTTTGTTACCTTTTCTTCTTGCATTGCTCTTGTGTGGTGTTGACATTTGGAGAGCTGATTTTCTAGTGGACATTTACATAAGTTTCCCAGGGTTACTGTCCAACACCGCAGCACAAACTGGGCACCTACAACAGTGGCAGCCTATCTCTTACAGTTCTGGAGGCCGGAAGCCTGATGTCCAGACACCGGCAGATTCTAGAAGATTCCTCTGAAGGTTCTAGGCCAGGGCCTTTCTTTTCCATTCCCAGCTTCCGGCAGCGTTAGGCTACGGCTTGTGCCATCATCATTGTATTCTCTGTTTCCATGGTTACCTGGCCTTTACCACTCATGTCTATGTCTAAATTTCTCTCCTTTTAGAATAATTCCAGTTATATCAGGTTATGGGTAAATTTTTTGTGTGTGTGGCGGTTAATTAAGTACTTGTCACCTTGGGTGGGAAATGCTCAGCTGAACTGAGTTTACGTGGTCCTGGGCATAGAAGACGCACTTAAGGAGGACTGTTGTTAGAATGGTGAAGGAGAACAGGAGGAAAGGATTTCAGCTGACTGTCCTTGGGAGGCTTTGTTCCAGCTTCTTTGCCCTGGAGAGGCTTCACCTGTTCTCTTGAGCTGAGCTCCGATCTTCACCCTTGCCAAGCTCAGCTGCTGTTTTATTTGGAGGAGCTCCGGGCTTCACCTTCCAACTGGGCATCATCTCTTGGCCTCCAGTGCAGATCTCTCAGTTTCTAGCACCTTCGTCCTGCTAGTGCTGATGCTGCTCCCGCACTGTCCCTGGGGGCAGAACCCAAGCTTCCCTTCCTGAATCCTCAGCTTCTTGTCATGGACCTGTGTGGGACACTGCAGTGGACACCAAGTGAATCTCTAGTGGGTGGACAGACTTCTCACATGCTTCTGCATTTGACTCTTTGGGCAGATACTGTCCACTAATCTTGTAAACTCCTGTGCCCTGCATCAAATCTTGCAAATACTGATTACAATGCTACTCCAGTAGAACTTTATCTTAGCTACTGACATCTGCCAGGGCTCTGTGTCAGTCACCTTCTTGTTGCTGAAACAAATGTGTAATACCTGTGCCTTAAAGGAGAAGGGCTTTATCGTGGCTCAGGGTTCCAGGGAGTTCAGTCCATGATGGAAGGCTGCAGTGCAGAACTGCAGAGCGAAAGCCACTCACCCCGTGGCACCAGAAAGCAGAGGAGAAGAGAGGAGCTGGTAGAATACGTCCTTCTGAGTCATGCTGCAGGACTCACACCCACCAACCAGGCCCTTCCTAGGGGACATGTTAGACTAAACCTTGGCAGACTCTGTCTCCAACCAAAGTCAGGCTCTAAAGCACTAGGAGTTAGCACTCCAACATACGTCTTTGGGGATCCCATATTTAATCCACTACAACTCTCTATTCTATTTCTGTCTGGAAGCAGAAGACCCCAAAAGTGTGCTTTCTGAAGAAATCGTGGGTTATCTTTGAACTCCCTAATAGAGCAGGAGTAGACAGAAGTAGGACATTCTACGGCAGAGTTGGCACAGGAATAAATGAACAACATGGCACTCAGCACCTTGGTTCTGTCTGCGTTGCCTCTTACAGAGTGGCCAGAGGGGTCTCGGCTGCTCTTAAGTCCCAGTCATAAACCACTCTGGCTGCTGACCTCTGAGTCCTGTTCCTCAGATGCACACTTGGGAGGGCACAGAGCAGCTGAAGCTTCTTGAAACCAGTCCAGGGGAGTCTGGCAGCTCTGGGTGGTTTGTAACATAGTGCATTTGCCTAAAATTAAAACTATATTACTTAACATACTGTAGTATATGGTACATATTATGTTATATAATGTTCAAAACTTAACACACTTGATCTAAAATTAAAACTAATTTTTATAGTATGTGGGTGTAAAATATATTCTAAGTAATTATATTAATAACATTTAATGATGTTGGATGGTAATGCATGCCAATACTAGCACTTGGGAGGCTGAGGCAGGATGATCACTGCAAATTTGAGGCCAGCCTCACTATATAACAAGTTCAAGGCCTGCACTATATAATGAGACCTTGTCTCAAAAATAATATTTAATTTAAAATATGTTTACATACAAAAACTCTCAGTAAGTTTTTAAAAACTGTCATTCTAACAGTACTAAATAAACAGAAAAGCTCTTACCTTCTGTACATGTATGAGTTCAGTGTTTTGTACGTAAACTAAAGAGTGGAGTTTTCTAGGTTGTAGGTCATACCTTTTTCCTTTGTAGTCTCAATAGCCTTCTCTGGACTCATTCCCCTGGGTTCTCAGTAGGACCCGAAGGAGTTCTGTGATGTCTCCCATCATCTGCTTCTATCACCGTTTTGGGAATAGATGATCCAAAATGTATACTTTTAAGAGAGCGGAGCTGATGCCCAGGAGCTGATCCCCTGGGTCACTGCAGAGGTGGGCACTGTACAGACAGCACAAAAGCCCTGGCCTCGGGGGTCTTGAGCGCAGCACACTGCCCTGCACCGCCGGGGAAGGACCTGGACCTGATGTCAGCACCGCCGAGAGCGTGTGCACCTCCTTCTAGCACCACCAGCTTGAAATCCTGCAGTCTAATTACGCATCAGCTAATGCAGCGGTGTGTGGTGGGGAAGGAGCAACTTGGAAAGTCTATACTCAACATGTCTGGGTCCCTGCACAGGTCCGTCCAAACAAGAGTGAGGAAAAATCAGTGCTACACGCCACTGCTTAGGAATACTGGCTGCTATTTATACACAGGGTGACTTGTTCATTTTCTCTCCTTATTTTCTCTCTGTATATTTGTGACCAGAGCAAAAATGTAAAGGTCAAAAGGTCAAAAAAGAAAACAGAAAAACTGTTACTTTGAATAGTCCTGAAAATAAAAGAAATATACCCATTTCAAGAATCACATTGTCCTAGAATTTTATGGTGAAAAATCTGTGCCAATGTCAGAATTTGTAAAATGTAACCAGTAATAAAATCACTTCACCAGGAAAAAAATGTATTTTAAAATCTCAGTAAAATAAATGAGGACATGTATCGTGAAACAAAATTTGACCTTCTACAGACTGAAGACCTGGTGAAGTCTGGACATCTTCAGCCGTGCTAAGGTGGCTCATCAGGAGGGTTAAGGCAGTGAGCCAGATACCTTCGAGGACTTAAACCCTGTTGAGTCACTTTGTAGGAAAGATCTGAGAGGCAACAGCTGATTGGAAGGCTGCCAGTGCGGGAATCAAATCTGGGCTTGATGAAGGCAAACACCAAACAGTAATCAGAGAGTGACAAAAAGCTTCCTGTATTTAATTACGAATTGTAAATCATCAAGAAGCATAAAGATAAAAGTAAGGCCAATTATACTGCTTGGTATATAACTGTGTGGTTTTGTTAAGTAGGAAAACAAAACTACTCAGTCTTTGCTTTTGCATTTTAAAGGAACTCGAAGACTGGAGGGCTCTAGTGGAAGAAGGAAGGTCTTTGTAATATTTGCATTTGTTTGTTAGTTTTTAAAAATTTGGATGTATAGGAAATTTATTCTGTTTTCAACTTTCTCATGGGGAAAGTGAAGATGGTCAAGTCTGGCACAGTGTGACTAAGAACTGATGGAGCACGACGCCCTCCGGCCTCAGGTCCTTTATCTGTTGCTGCTCTAGGACTCTTCCTCCTCCCAGAGTGAATGTTCTCTGGAAAATTAGCCCCTGCCTACGCTTCTCTGTGTCCATTCCCTCAATTCTCCGTCCCTAGTACTCCACAGAAGTGACTCACCCAGTTCAGTGGTGTGCTGCTGCGTAGCCATTAGCGCTCGCAGTCAGTTCTCTGCCCACCGAGCAGCATCGACCGGAGCAGACCCTGTGCTTTTGGAAACGCACTTTTCCCCAGGCTCCAGGACGGCGTGGTCTCCTGGAATCTGCCGACTGCTCCTTTCTTTTCCGTGTCTCCTTAGTTCACTCTCCTGGGAGGATTTTCCAGTGCCTGCTGCTCCAGGCTTCTGTCTCAGAATGTTTTTTCTTCTCTCTCTTCTCCACCCAGACCAACACGTCCCGGCACACGTACGCTCAGGACTTCAGCCTCTCGCATCTCAGCTCCAGAATCCACTCGCATTTCTAAGGAACTTCTCCAGTTAATGTGAACCAAACTAACGCCTTTATCAGACTATTCCCAGTCTTCATCCTTTACCTTGACTGGCTTTCTTTCTTCCTCTCTGGGGCTGCCTGCCAGGTAGTTACTCGAGCAAAACACCGGAAGTCAGTCTTACTGCTTTCTTTTCCTTTCCATATCTCTGAGGTGCTTTCAAGATATATCCTGAGACCAACCACTTCTTACCATCTGTATGGGTAAAACTGCAACCCACCAGTCACTTGGATTTCCTGTGGCTCATCATCCAAAGAGAAACTCGATATGTGCTCAAATCGTAAATCACATCACACTGAAATCCCCAGAAGCTCTCAATGCCATTAGAATAGAATACATTGGAATTTGGCCTGACTCTCATCCCAATTTGACTTGGTCCCAATTTCGTCTTTACTTGTATTTTCCTATTTTCCTCTTCATCTGTCGTGGTCCAGCCCTAATGACCATTTTTGTGTCTCTAACACGTTGAGCTTCTTCCCTTACCCCATTTGTGCTGCTCTTCTGTCTGACAGAAAGTTTCTTCATGAGATCACGAAACTCTGGTCCCTTCACCGCAGTTCTCAGAAGTTACTTCTCAAATTTTCTGTGATACGCTTGATGGAGGAGCACCTTGTCCCATTCCTCTGTGTTCCCACGGCCTGATGCAACAGCTCGCTTCCCTTGACAGCGTATTCAGTAGTCACCTCCTTCCACGCCAACATTTCACGTGAGGGTGGAGACTTTGTCTACCTCACTGACACATTTCCAGCGCCTGTCAGAGGAGACCTGGTCCTTGGATTACATAAACATCCGATAGATTTGTATCTTCCTGTCCTTGTGAGTGCACATTTGTGTGTATGTACTGTAAGTCTAAGGAATTTTAAATCTTTCTCTGTATATTTTTTATACAAAGCCATTGTCATCTTTATGTGTTAGGTTTCATACCAGAGGTGGAGGACCTCAAAGGAGTAACATCTAGCTCTTTGGGAAATTCTAATCTAGGGAGTAAGGTGATCACATAAGTAGATTTTTTTAACTTGTGGAAGCTTATGCATAAGATAAAGGGTATCATAGTAACCATTTATTACCACACTGCAGTACTGAGCACACCCAGAAAGCTGTATAATCATCGTCATTGTCTCTGCATGAAATTTCCACCGCCCTCAACATAAAATCTGCATCCACCGAGTAATACCTTCCCTCCTCCTGGGTCCTGCTGACTTCTATTCTACTTAGTGTCTTGATGAATTTGCCTATTCTAGGCACCTCATACAAATGGAATCATAGCATATTTGTCTGGTGTCTGCCTCATGTCATGTAAAATACTGTCTTTATGAATTCATATTGTAGCGCATTTAGGGGTTTCCTTCCTTTTTAAGGTCACATTTTGTTTACTCATTCACTACTCCTTTAGAGTTGGTTATTGTGAATAATAATGTTATAAACATTATTAATTATAATAATTAATAATATAATATTAACAATAATATAATAATAATTAATATAATATATGATATATAATATATAATAATAATTAATTAAACAACATTAATTATAAACATTATAAGTCATAAACAATAATAATGTTATAAACACGGTTATGCAGAATTTGTGAAAGGCTCTTCTTTTAGTTCTTCTGGATATGAATCGCAGAAGTGAGTTGTGGATCATCTGGTAGTTCCATATTTAATTTTATGAAGTTAAAGATAGAACTGTTTTCCACTGTGACTGCATCATTTTGCATTCTGACACCAAAGCATAAGAGTTCCAGGTTCTCCACATCATCACCAATATTTATCTTCATATTTTGGATCATGGCCACTCTACTAGTATGGAGTTGACAAATGATGTTTGTAAGACACAGTGTGCTGCGGATGAAATGGAAGGGGTGAAATGAATGCTATGAAAGTTCTAAAAACTGGAATGTGGAGAGAAGCTACTGATCCAGCACAGTAAGGTACAGCTCTCCTGTGGGATAGGAATTATTTACCTTACTCTCTACATAATTCTAACATAATTCTCTTTATAAGTGATGCTTCTTTTTCTGAGATGGCTGATAGAACTAGCAATGCATCAACTGCCCCAAGAACTAATGAAGTGGACTGGTCTTCATGGGACCATATCTCTGTGACACCACATCTTGTCCCATGTTTTGTATTGCCAAGAGTCTCACCACCCATCTGTACATCGCTCCCGCCATCGATCCATTGATCCATCCATGTTCAATAGAAAATAATTGCAGATTTAGCTACAACAATATAGTTCATAATTTAACAACCTAAAAATTTATGAAACATGTACTTGAAGTTCGGACACAAAAGCAATTTTGTAAATGCATATTAGTTTCCGGTATAATTGAAAAAGCTTATATAACTTGCAGAGAATGCTATCGGAAAGATTATAGCCCGAACTGTTTTTGTGGGAAGATTTCAGATTTTGGTGATGGAAAAGGAAAGAGAGTCACGATCTTCTCTTTCTTCCACTTCCAGCTTCCCGTCCTGTGTCACACATGCTTCCCCAGCACTGAGGTCCTGGTTTGATGACTGCCGAGGTCCTGGCCCGCTGTGAGCGGCCATGCGGGCGGCAGCAGGAAGGGGAAGCGCAGGGTCATGAGCTGCCAGGGCATCCAGATGGGCTTTTCTAGGCCTGGTGTCCTGTGCTTGGTGAAGCTGGAGGGAGCGTTCCCATTTGTGATGACCTCAAAGAATGACATGAAATAACGTATATAAAGCTCGGTCATCCAGTGGCGAGTGAACTGTAACAATTAAGACTATTGTGACTACTGGGAGCTCACGACATGCAAACATGCCTGACACGCCCTAGGTGCTCAACACGCGTCAGTCTTTTCCGTCTTGTCAGCAGGTGGAAGGTGAGGTAGGACTTGTGAGGAAGAACGTGCTGGCATTTTGATACCGTGATCTGTCAGTTTAGGGCCTGAGACCCGGGAGAGGGAGTAGCCGTGAGCAGCCGGGAGGGAGGGGAATGTTGAGGCCGAAAGTCTCATCACCCACAATGCGGTGACCGGGAGAAAAGCAAGTTACAGATAAGAGGCTGACTAATGTGAGGAACATGTGAATGGAATCAGGTATGGAGGACTCGCCTGCCACCTGGTACATGAACCCCAGCCAATTTAACACTTACAGGTTAGAAAAGCATAGCACTGGGCTTGGCAGAGACAGCAACACGCTAGGGTCTGGTCTTTTGGCTCCACCTACTGGAATGATGTGGTACTTCATGCTTTGAAAAGCACAGACATCCCAGTCGTCTTTAGACCTAGCTGTTGCCAGTAAAAGGAATGTGTGCGTGTGTGTGTGTGTGTGTGTGTGTGTGTGTGTGTGTGTGAATGTTTGTCGTTAACCTGAAAATGTGTGTGTGTGTGAATGTTTGTCATTACCCTGAAGATGTCTGTATCGGTAAGAGTTTAGCTATGATGGCTTAGGAATATGGCCCTAGTGAATGTTGTAAGAAAACAGGAGCAAGAGTAAAAAGTTATGGTAGGGTTTTCTTTTCTTTTCTTTTTTTGTATTATTAAAAATTAACCATTAAATGCATGCTGCTCAGAATAGAGCCCTGGAGCCACGTTCTGACACCTCCTTGGGCAGCAGAAGCATTGTGTGGTGCGGCAGGGAGTGGTGTGATGTGGCTGCCTGGCCTGAGATCTGGGCTCTGCTGAGCCCTGGCGATTTCCTGCGCTCTCTGCCCTTTTCAGTGACGTCTCTGTTGGCCTCCCCCGCCCACAGCTTCCGGAGCAGCTCAAGGGTCGAATCATACAAATGTCTTCATCAAGTGCTGTCCTCGGGTGTGTCAGCAGGTGTCAGCCCAAGCCAGAGAGTAAAGTACATGGCTCCAAGTGGAGGACTTCAGTCACCACACTGGGGGACATCAGCAGGAGGGGGATGAAAAAAGTCACGGTAATTTACAAGCCACACCCACAATAGTGTTGGCTCTGGCTTTCTTAAGAGAGACGTGTCGGGAGCTCTTTTCCTTTTGCTACTGAAATGACCTAAACGGGTTATTCGGGTTATTTATCTATGAAATGAGAACAATGCTGCCCTCACCTGTCGGGATGTGGTAAAACATGCATTACTTTTCTCCGCGAAGTTAACTAGTGCATCCTGGGCGGGTGGCGTGTCCACACAATTCCTGATGAGCATGGCATCGAATGCCACCTCTCACTGCTTCTTTGGCTGCCACCACCCCAGTGTAATAAGAACAGCCTCTGTGTGGTTAGAATTGGTAATATGGGGAAAAAGAGAGACACAGAGGGGACGCGTCTTTGCAGGAAATTTCCTGGGGCCTCTGGGTACAGGGTTTTTGCAGCACCCTGGGACATGTTATTCTTCAGGGTGACTGAGATAGAGCTCATCACAGACACTGGTCTCAGGTAAGAGAAACGGAACTGGGTGGAGATTCCTCTTTCCAGAATGCATGTTGCCCGAGGTCAGGAAGTTCTTGTTAAGGTGTCTGGCTGGATGGGAGCTGGATAGAAGAGACAAATGGAGTGGCTCAGCATCACAGAAGTGCACACTTCTGCAGCTCTGGAGGCTGGAGATCTGAAACCTGCAAGGCTCTTCTCTCTCAAAGGCTGCTGGGTGCCTGTCTGTTGCCTCCTGTGGCTCCTGAAGCGCTGATGCTTTTTCGCTGCATCTCTCTCATCTCTGCCCCAAGACCTGCTTCTTTGAAGCTCCCTCTGCCTCGTCTTCATTTTTTAAATTTTTAAATTTGTTTTTTGAGACAGGATCTCGCTTTGTAGTTCACGCTGGCCCTGAGCTCAGCCTCCAACTCACATCATAGCAATCCTACTGCCTCTGCCTCCAGAGTGCTGGGATTACAGGCGTGAGCCACCACACCCGGCACTGTGGTATGTGGTACTGGTTGCTGCTGGGAGTGAGTCTCCACGCCCAGTATTGTATGTGGCTAACCCGGGATCGAACCCGGGTCCTTGAGCTTGCAAGACAGGCGCCGCAACCACTGAGCTAAATCCCCAGCCCCTGCCTCGTCTTTATAAGGACAGACATGATGACGTTCAGGAAACACCCAGGCAACCCAGGATAATCTCTGTGTCTCAAGGCCCTTAATTTAATCATCTCTGTAAAGACAGGAGTTTCAAGACTAGGTGCTGATGTCTTTGAGGAACCGCGTTCCACCTACTGCTGAGGGGATCAGAGCCTGTTAGATGTTACCACACGTGAAACCAGGGATGTGGGGTTGCCTGCGATGCTGCTGCAAGCTCTGCTCTACTCCCAAACACGATGTGTTCAGAGAAGTGCATGCAACTTCCTGGCCAGCAGATGCAGGAGGGCAGAGTGTTAGGAGATAGAATGTTGCTGTCAGGAAGCAGAAAGATCCCACAGTTGATCAACGCCTGTAATTTAATAAACATTTCTTTCAACTACTCTATTTTGCCTTGTAGCATGAAGCAGCTGCAGGCAAAGGCCAGAGCTTTGCTCCAGTAAAACTCTCCACTGCCTCCTGCTGGATACAGTTTGAAACCTTGGGAACTGTGTGCCCCACAAACAGAAAGCTCTGACAGGTGAGGAGCAGAAGGCAGACCAGCTAAGAGCTTCAGGAATGAAGGAACCACAGTAAAGAGTTTTCTCATTTCTTTTGCTTTATGTATACCAGACTTGAGCTAACATGGCGGGAAAGCACAGACACCAGTCTCTACATGCACCACGAGCACTGATACAGTCCTGCCCCCCGAGGCCGAGGGATCAGAAAAGGAGCAGGTTCACAGGATAGAAAACACTGGGAAAATAGCTGATCAGTTCCAGACGCACACCACAGGCACAGTGGGCGCCTCTCCACCTGCGCCAGCAGACGCTGAGTGGGAAGTCGGGCATCTGCCTCATAGAGCTGCTGAGCTGCTGGTTGGGGTCGGAGGAATCCAGGCTGGGAGCTGAGATTTCTCCCCAGCAGGGGATGAACACACCCCACAGGGTTAGGGGACCACATGGAGAGCCTGGACTTCTTCCCCAGGCAGGGTGGGGTCGTCTCTCCTCCTGCCCTAGAATGCGGGAGGACCAGTAGTAAAGAGCCTGGTAATAATGAAGCCAGATGACCTTCAGCATGTGAATGATTAAGCAAATGGGGTAAATTCACAGCCTGGGGCACTGTTTGCCAATAAGAAGGAATTAAATAGCAAAGTACATAATGACATGAGACAATTCCCACAGAATAATGCTAAATGAAGCCAATTTCCTTGAGTTACCTACTTGTGATTCCATTTAGGCAACATTCTTCAAATGACACAGTTATAGAACTGGGCATCAGACAAGTGGTTACCTGGGAATGAAAGGGGACAGGGTGCAGGAAGGGGGTGGGTGTGGGGGAGACTGTCCTGTCATGCTGGGAAGCCTCTACTTCCGGACTCTCACCATATCCACTTCCTACTTGTAATGTTGTACTGTGACGGATGAGACGTTACCCCTGGGGAAGTTGGATAAAATCCCTTTATTTCTTACAGCTGCAGGTGAACATGCAATCACCTTAAAGTTAAGTGTGTTTGAAATGTCATCATAACATGGGCTTTGGAATAACAGCTTTTTTATTTTATGACTTTTTAAATTGATCACGGTCCATGTTTATTGTCAGTAGGCTTTTATGTTACTTCCTCTAAAGAGTTTCAAAGAAAAGACGGAAAGATTCAGAAAGAATTGCCTGGAAAAGATACAAAGAACTGAAGACTAAACTGTGGGCTGCAGGTAAAAAGGTCAAAGCTACTAGGTCTCACATCCAGTTATATTCATTTATGAAATTTCCCCCAAAGACACAATGTCGTCAGACAGATCCTTTGAGAAGCTGATAGTGAGATGGAATTGTGTATGAATGAAGTTTACTAGAGGAAGGATATGAGGAGTGGGAAGGAAGCAGAAGCCAGCGGAGGAGACCGTGCAGGGCAGAGCCTGTGAGAGTGGGGGAAGGGCTGCAGTGTGCACTGCAGGTCCAGGAAAGTGTCAGTTGTGGGGAGCCCCAGAGCAGAGCCTGATGGGCTGGGGTTCCCACCAAGAGGGAAGGAATAGTCCAGCTCCCTGCTCCCTGCTCAGCTTCCCCAGAATCAGGCTGGGGCAGTGTGGGCTTCAGGACAGCTGCTGTGGGTCAAAGACAAGATTCACAGGGATGTAGAGTACCCACTGCTCGCCTCAGGTGCTATGAAGAGACTTGGAGGAGTCCACCGCCTTGCTCACTGCCCTCAATATCTGCCAATCATATGTGTGCTTTCAAATAAAGCCAGCACAATCATTAAACCATTTATTTGAAAGCCCTACCACAAATCTCTCCAAATCATGAGCGGACATATGGAATCTGTCGAAGAGATAGAAGAAGAGGAGAGAGTAGTGAGTTTGATGCCAGGATGACTGGCAGTAGCACAGCCCCAGTTCTCACAGTCTCTTGAGCTTTCTGGGCCTCGGTTTTTTCTTGCACAAAATGGTGACAACACCTGTCTCCCTGCTTAGAACTTTCAAAACATAATCTGACATGTGGGGTTCCAGTCCCAACCTGATGTCTGACAATAGGATAACCCTGGGTACATTTCCTCCTCTCTGCAGGAGAATTGATGCCTCTGCCCAAATCTTAGGTGTTTATTGATGCTGCTTCTCCCCAGAGCTTTTTGTGAGGCTCAATGGTAAGGGGCTAAAACAGAAGGGTTCCTAAGGAAAGAAATGCAAAGTGACAAATAGACAAGTTATTTGGGAGCTGGGTGTGGTTTGGCGAGAGCACGCTGCTTGCCTGGCACATACAAGGTCATGGTTGGATGGCAGTCCTGAAAAAAGTGAAAAGAATCAAAAGTTGTTATTAATAAAAAAGCTATTATCACTAGCTGAGGGATCCGATGTTACCTACAACCCTCAGCTACCGCAACATGAAGACGGTCAGCTCCCAGCCTAAAGAGTCGCCGGAGGCTCCAGCTCCTACCGTTCACTTTGTGGCCTGGTCAGGTGCAGGAGGTTCAGCAGCTTCCCGTGTCCTCGGCCCCCCTGTGCCGCTCCAGCCTCCCTCACCCCAGGAGATGCCTGTATTGCAATGTCTTACAAAGCTGCTTCAGAATGTCACTTACCACCTTTAACTGAATATAAAATATTCCTCCTTTCTGTGTCCTGCTGCGGTTTATGTACCACAAAGGGAAAACACTGCCAATGAAACTGTGACACAGTTCTGTCTTTTGGCTTTGTCATGCCAGCCTCTCATCATGGTGACGTTTCTTTCATCTATTCCGAAGGTCTTGACAAGTTTCCCTGCCTTCCATAGGGCTGTTTGCCTCCGGTGAGCACTGTCTCCAAACAGCTCAATAATTAGACACAACTGACTTCTATTTTATGTCCCCCAGCTTCACTGATGCTGGTATCACCAGGGGCCTTTGGAAAAATGCACATCGGAGGCCAGTAGGTTGGAGGCACAGACTGAGATTCCGCATTTCTAACCTCTTCACAGGGGATGCTGCCCGTCCCCGGACAAGGTGCACTTTGAGAAGCAACTATAGCAACTGCTTGGTTTCTTTTGCAAGACAATGTGGAATTGCACTCAGTTGTGCTCTAGTGAATGTGCGCCAGTAGCAGGTCCATGTCCTACTGCTTTTTGTCTCGGCCTTTCTGAATAAATTGTAAGTTTTCCTTTCAAAACTGAGTGATGGTCTAATCTTTCCAAAGACATGCACGTGGCAATTAAACCCCCCACACGGAGAAGCGACAATGCACATCGTCCTGCTGAAGCGATGACAACAGGAACAGCTGTGAGCACGTTTGCACAATCAGGCAATGACAGCTCGGCCGCATGGATCCTACAGGCTGCAATTGCAAGGTGGTTTTGATCGTAAGATGTCCTCCAATTTCAGAGGTCTTAAGAGGTGGGAAAATGTGCCCCTTAGAAATTACCCCCCCCCGAAAAGTGCCTCATGCTTTCAGTTTTTAATTTCCCCCTTTTCAACTATTTTCTCTCAATTTGAAGAAACTTCTTTCAGGGACTGGTTAAGCTCTATCTCTGTTATTCACTGGCTTTGATATTTTAAGGTGTGAATTCCCGGCCATGTGGGCCCCTCTAGAGCCCTGCCTGGGAGATCAGGCCGCTCTTACCTTCCCACTTGGCCTGTCGCTCTCCATGGCGGGTTCTCTATCTCCCACCAGCCTGACTTCTCATCACCTTTCTCAGAAGCCTGTGAGTTATTGTGACAAGCCTTTCTGGACCTCTCCGTGGTGTGGCCAAGCCTTCAGTGAGATGCAGACTGCATGCCCTACTGGGACGCTCACTAGTTAGGAATGCAAGGAACCCAGAATAAGACAGATGCCTAGAAAATAACTGTTGAATGGTGTGGATAGATAAGTTGCAACCGATCTGTAATGCCTGAAATTCTTGAGTTACTGAGGGTGTATTTTATCTGAAGAGACCGTGTACCATGTTTACTGCTTCCCATCAGCTGGGGGAATGTTGGGGTGGTGATTTCCATTAGTTATGCCAGGAATTTTCCTCATTGTTAGACATATTACCAACCTTTGACCTGGAGTGCACTATCATCAGAGGAGACAAGACAAACATGTGAGGAATTTAAATCACTAGCTCCACACTTCCCAAATATTTTCCATGCAGAAACATTTTGGTTTCCAGGGATTATTTTCCAATTGGTTTATTGTGTAAAAATATAGACTAAAAATGTATCATCTTCCCCACTTTTAAGTGTACACTTCAGTGATAGTAAATTCATAATGTGATGCAGCCACCACCATCGTCTCTCTCTCCATAAATCTTCTCATGTTGGACCTCTGCAGCCCGATGCCCATTAGACAATAACTCCCTGTCTCCCTGCTTCTTCCAACTCCTGGCAACCAGCATTTTGCTGTCTGTTTGGTGCTGTAGCCTTTTCTATTTCCAAACAAAAATGATTTAACTAGAGGAATGGCATTCTTTTGTATTTTTATGTACATTAAATGTTTTGATTAACATGTACTAATTGTACAAATTAATGGGATACTATGGGATACTTTACCACATGTATCAGATCATAGTAATTAGCGCTTGCAGCTCCTCTCTCCCAGGGATCGTTAGAGATGTGCTCCCAAACGATTCCGCTTCCATGGGAAAGAAACACATAATTCTCGTCATCTTCCACTAAACCCCAGTGTAAACCCTGGGCTAATACTTAACACATAAGTTTGGGGAACTCTGGGAAAACCAAGTTAAACAGTATTCTTTACTGCACAGACTTGGGTCATATTTATTAAACACTGTGAGTCTCTACGAGCGATTGTATTTCCCACACAAACTGATCACGGGTCTCAAGAGACATGTGGTTGTGTTTTAATATGTCCTGTGTCCCTGCATGTGAGCTGCATAGACACAGTGCCTCACATATCTGCTGTGGAGTTTTCTTCTGATGACTTTTATGTTTGGGGGGATAAACAGCCACTTGTCATTGCATGGTGACCTTAACTTCACCTGTCCAGTGGGCAGCTGTAAAGGGTTACTTCTAGTTTAGTAATTAGGCTGGGCCTGCTCTCTGTCCCTGTTGTAAGATTCAAATGGCAATATTTAATATAATAATCTAGCAAGATTGACTTCTCGCTCATAAAAACAGGTGCTCTGAATGAACCAAGAAGGATGAAGGACAAAGGAATGAGGAGGCAACTTATATGTTCACAGAGAGAAGAGTCTCAAAATTCAACATTGCTCTGCATTGTTTGTGGATCTAACCTGGACCCTTGCGCTTGCAAGGCAGGCAATGGACCCACTGAGCTAAATCCTTCGCCCAGGATGATCTTTTTTAGTGCAAAGATTTGCTATACACATAGATGCTCATATAATACCACCGAATGTGTCAGAGTTTCTGTAGGTCAAAGTTGAGGCAAGATTCAGTTGCCTTTTCTGTTCAACTCTGCGGCCCTAGCTGGAGCATGAATCCTCTGAGACTGTGGTCCTCTTCCTGGGTCACCTGGCCATGGTGTAACTCACCTCTGATTTCTTTGAAGTGCTCGTGTGATTAGATTACATACAGATTACATACAGTGTTTCCTGTGATAAAACCAACTGCTTAGGAGCTCTAGTCACCACTGCCAGATTCCTTCTGCCATCTAAAGTAATATACCCACGGGAGTTGTATGCAGTCGTATTTGCAAATCCTGTCCACATTCACGGGAGAGTGTTACTAAAGGCCTCTAAACCAGGGACAGAAATCTTGGCCCACATCCTAGAATTCTGCTTGCCACTAGAGAAACAGCTCTTCACAGTTCTCATTAATACTCTCAACTTTACAACAGAGTACAAGGCTGGCTCTTTGAGAACTCTGCCCAGTAAATACACACAGGCAAGTCAGGGAAAGACAGCAAAGTTCTACGTACCATAAAGCCAATAAGCCAATGCTTTACATGTCCAGGATACTTGTCACTACTGAAGTAGTGTTTGCTCCTGAACTCCAAACATCTGTTCTGCTTTGGGAAAAGACAACAAATATCAATGACTCAGCCATACAGATACTAGAGGATTTTACAAAGATTTAAAATAGGCATTATAAAAATGCTTATGTGAGCAAACTTACTGCTGTAACTTCAGGTTTCACTTAGTCTTTTTCCCCCCTAGTATATAGAGTAGAAGCTAAGTTAATTGAGTAATAACTTTCTTCTTTATGGGCTACGCACTTATTTTTTAACTTTTAAGTAGACACTATTTAACAACCATTGTAAAACTTAACATGCCCATTTTCATTTAGTTTGAAATGTTTTGTAATTTCTCTTTTAATTTCTTAATTAATCCATGTAGTATATACAAATTTGTTATTAAGTTTCCCTCACTTAAACATTTGGGGATTTATGGAGATGCTTTTATAACTGATTTTTAATTTAATTTCACTAAGTCAGATAATATACTCATAAGACTTGAATACTTTTAAATTTATTGTAGTTTGTTGTGTAGCTCAAAATATGGTCTATATTGGTAAATATTTTGGTAAATATATTTATTAATTTAAAAATAAATATATATATTGGCAAGTATTTTGTGTGTTGTTGAGAATAATGTATATTGTGAAGTTTTTAGATGAGGTTTCATAAATATTAATTTTTGAGACATAATTACTAAAATTGTAAGCTATGATTTTGGATTTGTTTAGCTCTGTTTGTAATTCTACCAGTTTTTCCCATGTGTAGTTTAAAGTTCTGTTTTGTGTTACTTTCTTATTAATGTAACTAAATTTTTAAACATTGAGTGTTTCATATCACTTAATCATTTTAATTTTACTTATCTATGTCTTAATGTTTAAAGAACATTTCTCACAAATAGCATTCATTTAGCAGTTTATTTTTAAAAAGAATCTAGTCTAACAATCTCTGCATATTAATCAGTAGTTTTAGATTGTTTATAATTACTTAATGTGATAATTAATGTTACATTTGAGTTTATCTTTTTATACATAGTTTCATTTTCAAGTTTTCAGTTATGTACATGACACTTCAGTCCAAAAATATTAAGTGGAAAATTTTAGTAGTAAAAAATTCTTGAATTTTAAATTACATGCCATTCTGGGTAGCTCAACCAAATCTTATGCCATGTTATATATTCTACCTGTATGTATTTACTTAGTAGACTCAGCTACTAATGAATTGTCATAGTATTACAAGACTTATATTCAGTTACCTCAGATTTACTAATAATGTCCTTAGACTGAACCAGGAGAGATACTGGCAATTTTACTACAGTATATTGTTGTGATTGTTTTGTTATTAATTATTAATTTCCTACTGCACATATCTTATAAATTCTGCCATCTAAAGTAATATAGCCATGAGTAGTAATATTGCTATAGGTAGGTATGTATGAAAAAAACCCACAGTATTTGTAGAGTTTGGTATCACTATCTGCACTTCTAGGTAACCCCTGAAATACATCTCCAGTGGATAAGGAGACACAACTGTGTTCTTCTTAATTCACTTTTTCCATTCTTTTTTTGTCATGTTTGGGTTAACTGATTTTTTAAATGAGTTTTTTCTTAATCGTTGACTTATTAGCTACAATCTTTGCCTTATGATTTTAAAGGTGAATCACAATCTCCATAGTGTATCATATAGATACATATTATATATACAATTCACACATATCATTGTCTTCCTTCAAATGATTAACATTATATAGTGTAAAAATCTTATAGTGAAATATTTCCATTGTCATGTTGGTTGCTTATCTCATGTTGTCATATATTTTGTTTATATATATAAATCCCACAACTATTATTTTTACTTAAAAAGTAAAATTAAAAGCCATTGAATAAGGAAAATCACATATTTATCATGTTTTATATACTTTATTCATTTATGTGGATCTATATTTTCATCTGGCATTATTTTTATTCTGCTTGAAAGGCCTTCTTTAGAAGGATTTTAATATGTGGTTGCCTATAAATTTTTAATGTTTTTGTGTGTTTGGAAACATCCATATTTTACCTTTGTTTTTGAGAGATATGCTTACTTTCCATAAATCTCTATTTTGATAGTTTTTGTCTTTAAAAGATATCTTCTAGATGGCTTCTCATTTAAAAATCCACTCTTTCATCTTTGTTTCTCTTTATATAATATAATTTATATTAGTTTATTTAGCAAGTTAGTTACAATACACCTTGTTGTAGTTTGCTTTTGTTTTTTGCTTGGTTGAATTTCTTGGATTTGTCTATGTACAGTTCTAATTAAATTTAAAATAGTTTCAACCATAATTTCTTCAGATATTCATTGGGTCACTTCTTTACCAAATTCATAGTATGTATACAAGGCCACTTGAAGTTTGTCTTAGTTATTTTTCTCATTGCTAAGACAAAATACCCAACACCCACAAGTTAAAGAAGGAAAAATTTGTTTGGTTCAAAGCTTGTAAAGGATTCAGTTTATAGTTGCCTGGCTCCAAGACAGGGCGGCATGACAGAGGATATCACAGAGGAGAAACGGTTCATGATGGGCAGAAGACAGGAAAGCGAGCGAGGCGCGAGAGCACACTAGCCTTTTTCTGTTCTTCATGTTTTACCCAGGCAGGGTGGGGCACCCTTAATCCTATTCAGACTATGCTAAGCCCACCAGCACTTTGATTTAGCAACACACACCCTTGATTCTAGCATCACACACTCTAGTTCCAGCCTCCTCTGTAGAAGCCCCACCTGAGACCAACGAGGCTTTGGAGGGGAGGTAAGCTTGAGCCATAACAAATGTGCTTGATTCACTGAAACTTTTTATAAATACAATTTCTTTTGTGCTTTATTTTGGCTAGTTTTTATGATTGTGTCCTCAGATTTACAAATTCTCATAGGATATTTAATCTAACATCAATTTACTTTTCATTGCTGATGTTGTAGCTTTTCATCTGCATAAATCTAATTTAAGTGTGTTCAAAAAATGTTTTTATTTCTCTGTTTAGCGTTTTGAATATCTATAGTGTAATTATAATAAGTATGTTGATGTGTCTAATATGAATTCTAACATCAATATCAGTTCTGAATAAATTCTGATTGATTTATTATTATGGATTATGCATTCCTTATTCTTGGACTGTCTGGTAATCCTTGACTGGATACCAGTCATTGTAGTTATTTTCTTCTTTGAAGGATGAATTTTTTTTTGATACTCTTGATTTCTTTTCTCTGGTATAACTAAATTATTTAGAAATAGTTGGAGCCATTTGGGTCCAGATTGTATGATTTATGAGGTGGAGTACAGCATTTAATTAGTCTGGAACTAATTATTTCACACTATGCAGTCATGACTTCAATGGTATTCTACAAGTGTCCCGGGATTTGGCCTTTTCTGAGCTGCCGGTGGGAGAGGACAAGCTATATTCTTGCTCTCTGGGAACCTGATTTATTCCTTTCATACAGCCCTCCCCGCTACGAGCAGATCCTCACAAGCACACAGCGGTCTGCCCTGGGCTGAATGTTGGAGGAATCCTGCTCTAGATGTACAAGTATCTCCCTGTGCAGCTGTCTCTTCTACAGAACTCTCTTCTGTAAACTCTAGCTGCTTGGGATTTTCCGGACTTCAGCTTCTGTCTTCTCACCTCAGGGAGCCCCCAGCCTCTGCCTGTGCTCTCCTTTTCAAGGGGAAAGTGTAAAACTCATTCCTCAGAGATCACGGTCTTCCCAATCTGATAACGGGTATCTAAAAAACTGCTGTTTTATATATTTTGATGGTTGTTTGTGTGTATGTTTACTTCAGGCAGTAGGAAACATCTGTTTCTTTTATTCCATCTTTGGCCAAAGTAGAACTCTTCCAGCAGTGTGTCTTTGCCTTACTGAATAATCTCACTGTCTTTGGCCGACAGAAGAGTAAGACATTGAGAAATCAACTGCCTCTCTATAACGCCAGTCCATCCTCTGTTTAAAATGATGTCTGCTGGTGGAAGGACACATTCTTCTCATGCCCAAAAGAAAGGAATTTTGATAGAATTTTTCTAACATAACACCTTGGTTTCCTATGCTTGTATTTTAGGCACCAAGACAAATTATAATCACAGTTATGCTGATTTCTGTGTTGAATGCCCAATGTTGTAAGCAATTATGGTCAATATACTCAATTTATATGTTAGAATTTATTAAATGTACTCACTTAAATATATCTCTATTTTAGTAAGACTGCCTTTTACAGTTATGAAGAAAGCTATTTACTTTTAAAATTTCCTAGCACTGGGCATGGTGCTACACTGAGGAAGCTGAGGCATGAAGATTGTCACAAGTCTGAGGCCAGCCTGAGCTCACAGTGAGTTCAAATCCAGCCTGAACTATAAGTGAGACCTTGTTTTAAATAAAATCCCCACAAAATAACCCCAAAATCAAAAGCAAAAAAAATCCTGATAAGGCAGACATACTACTGAAAAAGCTTTTGGTCTTTCGTTTTCTCTTCTAATAGAACTAAAAAAGGAAACATGCTTGGAGTCTGGTTTTGCCCTATCAGATAACAAGAACTCTTTGAAGTTCAGAAAAAACTCCAGAGAATGTTTTCCGGTTCTGGCTCAGAGCTCTGATAGGACTGGTTCATGTTCCACATGGCAGCAAATGAGAGAATAAGTGAATGAGCTGTGGAAGACACTTGGGACAGTAAATTAAACATACATACTAAAATCTCTTTATTTATGTTTTAGGCACTTACTTGGGCAACCATATAAAGAAAATATGTCAACTGAATGTAGAGCTAGATGTAAGCAAGAGTCTGAAGTACAAATTACCCTCAGTGCTAATATGAGGGTGTAACTGAGTTGGTTTTGAAACCCTTTCCTTTCCTTAAGAGTTTATGCTTCTCTGAGTCCTGCAGGCCTCTTGAAGTCCTGAGGCCTCATGCTCACCTGAGCTTCCCAGGTATCACCTTGGGGTGGCCAGGAGGCCCCAGAAGAGTGGAGCCTAGGTTCTTTCCATTACCAGACTTTTCTGTTGTCAATTTTTTAAAAGGCCCATTGGCTCCTGGGTCATCTAACCAATGAAAATGAAGAAGTTATCACTTGTATTGTGGATGTACTTTGTTAAATAAGCAAAATAAATGTCCACCAGAGTGACAGAAGTAATTCACAGAACTCTAATTAGTGTATCTTTTTATGTCATAATTTTCTTTTTGTATTTTTTGTGATGTGCATGATATACTAGTGATAATAGTACATATATATATATATATATATATATATATAAATATATAATCAAAATATACACAATACAATCATCCACCTTATAATGATGTTTTGGCCAAGTGCAGAACATATACACAACAGGATATATCAGAGAGCTTAGAAATGTTATACCAGTAGAGTGAATCTTTTAGTGGTGGTGTCCAGACTGCAACCCAAAACTTACTTATTTATAGCTAAGTGGAAATACTGTAATTAAGAAGTTTTAGTTAAAAGAAGTCATACACTTGGCTTGTGTGCACCTCTGGGCTGTGTCATCCAAGTTTGAGCAGGTACAATCTGCGATATTTATAAAATGATGAAAACATCTAATGTTGAAGTACTGAGAACATAGCCCCATGAGCTAAATTCATGCTAGCAGTGTAAATCTTCTGTTGATTCTATCATTGTATCTTCTTGGCATCATCTTTCTCACAGCTTTCTAGCTCATGCTCATCTGGGTTTTCGGCCCTCATAATTTTCGGCCCTCATAATCAACAGAACTGTTGTATTGTACTCTGTGTTGACCATCATTTTGGGACTTGTGATTGCTTCTCCTTTTCACTGTTTTATCTCTGGCTCAGGTCTCAGATCTTCTCCTTTGTGGATATATTTATAGTGTACTGAGCTTGTAAGAGCTCTCAGTAGTTTCCCGAGGAAAATAAAAGTAAATCCTTAAAAACCTCACATATCTGAAAGTATTTTAAGTGGAGCTTCACAATTTGTTGACAGTTTGGTTGGATATGAGCATTATTTTCCCTTAAAAATTTGAAGGCATTGTCCTATTATTTTCTAACTCTAAACTGTTGGGAAATTTGGTGCCACTCTGATTCTTGATGTCCCCAAAGTACAGCCACTGTGGTGAATTCCTACCCACCAGCCTTTCTATGAATATTGCATAGGTTGAATCATGGGAAATGCCTTTTTTTGTATGCACTTTTTTTTCCCAACATGACATTGTAAGATTCATTACATTGCACTGCAATAATTATTCAATCCCATTGGTGTGTGAATAAAATATAATTTATACATCCCAAGTGTACATGGTGAGTATTGTCCTATTTTTTATTTTACTGATTCAGTATATTGCTTTGTTTCTCTGAGAATATTATAATAAAATATCTTTTATTCTGCTTTGTAAGGCTTTTTTCTTAAAAAAAAACCCCTTTAAAAGGTTAGTTTAAATTACTATGTTTTATTTACTGTTCTTTCCTCAAATGTGGGCTATTCCTAAAATTTCTGCTGTTATTTATGCACAAAGTACTAAAAATCTACTTCCTGGAGCTCTGTGTCCATGCTAGGTTTTCGACTATGATCTGCATTTGTATGCTGACCCTAAGGTGTCAGAGTCTTGGGGGACCCCTGATGTTTGTATTATTAGGTCTGCCTTCTTTATCAGAAAATAAACATCTATGCTAAGGTATGTCCTGACTCACTTTCCCATCTTGGCTGGGACAAAGTACCAGACATCTGCATCTTAATAACAGAGTGATTTGGGCTGTTAATCTGAGTGGGTTTAGCCTATGACCGGTGGACTCCTGAGCAGAAATCACACAGTTGAGGGTCATGGTGGGAGAAAAATCAACCCATGGCAGGAAAAATGAAGCCACACACACACACACACACACACACACACACACACACACACACACACAGAAGGAGAGAGAGGGAGAGACAGAATGAATTAGAGTCAACAATGTACCTTTCCAAGTCCTGCTCCCAGTGACTTACCTTTTGTGATGAGGCCTCAAGTCCTAAGAGCACCCTCAGTTATGAACCCATCAGTGGCTTGAGCTGCCAATGAGGATAGTGCCTCATTCCCTCAAACAAATAAACAAACAAACAAAATCAAATAATAAAAAATGCTAGAGATGCTGCTGGGAAAAAAAATCTCTACATGTTAGTGGAAATGTAAACAAGTTCAGACATTACAGAAATCAATGTGGAGACTGCTTGAAATACAAAAAGAGAAACTCTATGTGGCCCAACTAACTGTTCTCATTTTAGAATTCTTTCTAAAAGAGTTAAAGACACCCTATTACAGGATCACATGCACACCTATGTTTATAGCAGCACAATTCATAATAGATAAATCTTAGAAGAGGGTTATACCTCCATTAACAGGTGAATAAATAAAGAACGTGTGGTATTTACCCACAATGGAGGATGAGTCTGCTATGAAGAAAGATAAACTTGAGTTACTGGCAGAAAAATAGACTCAGCTTGAGACTGTAATGTTAATTGAAATAAATCAGACACACAAGTTTAATATGGCACAGCTTCTCTTGTATGAAAAATCCAAAATCCAAACAGAGAGCAAAATAAAAGGCAGATGATAGGAAATGGGGAAATAATCTTTTACAAAAGGGAAGGGCACTGAAAGATGGGGAGAGGGGGATTAGAGAGAGTGGAGATGTGTCCCTGAGTGCAAACCTCATGGAGAATGTAATCACTAGGCACTACAACTATGTACTAATAAAAAAAATCAAAAACTGAAAACAAGTGGAGAGAGAGAAGATGGACCTCCAAGTTTTAGCTCCCACATTCTCTCCATGTGGGAAATGATAAACAGAAGGAGCTGAAACGATTTTCCCGATGAGTGGCCTAAAGAAGAAGGGCGAAGAACAGGTACAGTTAAATGCGACTGAAATCTGGATCTTCCTATGGAGACATCAAGGTGATGTGGAGTGACGTCTGGGAAGGAAGCACGGCCCGAGCTATATCTCGCAACCTGGGTCAAGGCAAAGGCTCAGAACTAACCTCTGTGCCGGGAACGCTCTCATTTCTGCTGTGGAATACTCTGCTTTTTTTTTTTTTTCCTATAGATCAAATAACATTTCAGAACTTGAAAGTTCCTGACAGCTCTGCCAGTTGACCCAGCTTCTCACATTCCAGAAAACTGAAGTCCAACTGTCCTTCTGCCCAAGCACACAACCAAGAGAACAGTTCCTGGCATCCACAGGAATCACGAATGTGACCCTGTTGTCCTTGCGCCAGGGAGAGAAAAATAAGAACTGAATCTGGACTGGTTAATAATGCAGTCCACTGGTTTGTGTCCAGCACACCGATCTTGAGATGGATGTTCGTTTCAGGAAGATGATGTATGTCTGCAGGAAACATAACCTTTCTTCCAGATTGTCTTTTAAGACTCAGTTAACTTGAAGTCACCTCTTTGTACCGGAGCAGCACCCCAAATTAGTCTCCATTCACAAATTATCTCGGATGCAGCCTCACTGGGAAACTTAAAAGCCATTTAACAACAGGGTAGTGGCTGCCAAGAAGTCAGCCCGGGAGAAGGGCAGTAATTAAATGATGATAATATTAGGATCTTGGAGGCATAACAAAGCCTCCTTTCTTTGTTTCCAGTGAGGACACGTTAACACGTCGCCTCAGTGTGGGAATGGAGGCAGGTGAGGGAGAAAAGGAACCATTGTGGGGGTGTGAGAGAGTCGCGGAGCGGGGCAGGGCAGGCGGCCTTCAGAGGCCTGAGAGTCAGATGCCTGGGAAAAAGCTGAGCTTCATATCCTTCCGAGATGCGCCCTGTGGCGTTTCAGCCTCAGACATATTAGTCAAGGCAAGAGCCAGAATAAAGCCACGTTCTTTGTTAAATGGCTCATTGTCTGTGAGACAAGGGGCAAGGAGGAGAGCTGGTTTCATGAGGAGGGCAAGAGAGAGAGGAATTAAAAGAGCTGTCAGGAGGCTGTCTCTGAAGGGCTCTCACACCACACACCTGGCTGGAGATGAGAAGCTTCTAGAGTCCTTGGCCCGAGTCACCAGGTCACAGTCTTGCTGGTGGGTAGGAAGCCTGAGAAGACAGGCTTCCTTGAGAAGCACTTGAGTCCTTCTGTCTGCCCGGCTGTGCGAGTTCTCGCAGGTCTCTCACTAGAGCACCGATGCAGGAAGAGCGCGCCCTGCGCCTGCTGAGCCGGGGTGGGCCGCGCTGCTGCCGGCCGGGCCTGGCCCAAGCACGTTGGCACCATCATCCGCTCCAGTGTCTATTGGCCTCCCAAGTCGCATTGATCCAGCGGTCAGAATGATAGGTGCATTCAGGGAACCTAGTAAACAAGTCATGCCGTGGCACTTCCTTCCGAAAGCCTTTTAATCCGCTCAGGCCACAGAGGAGAAGTGGAATTCAAGTTCCGGGCTCAGCTCCACCCTGGGAAGGGCCTGGATTTCTGGGCTGTTGCTGCTGAACTGGAGGGCTCCATCTAGGAGCTGGAATCCCAGATCAGCTGCTGTTAGAGCCACACTCTGGCTAAGGGTCTGGACAAGGGGGTCACGGTCCAGCCAGAAGTTATGTTGCTGGAGGAGGGAGAGGGGAAGGAGGGAGGAGGGCAGGGAGGAGGAGGAGGAGGAGGAGGAGGAGGGTGATTTGCCCACTAATTTATTTATTTGGCAGGGCCAGGGATGAAACCCAGGGCCTGGTACATGGCAGGGAAATGCTCTACTCTGCACCACACCCCTTGTTCTTATTTTAAAAGCAACACAAATTCTTATGCTAAATGTTACACATACTCTACATAGTAAACATGAAATAAAACACCCATAATATCAAAATTAGAGGATTAATATCATTTGAAGAAGCTCATCATTGGATTATATAGCTTGTCTTTTTTTTCTTAGTGATCATTTTATGGACATGGTGCACCTGCAAGACTCGTGTCTCTTTAAGAATCAGCTAATTCATGTTCTATGACATGATAAAACATGGTACATAAGCAATTTTTAAACTTTTCTTATTATCCAAGAAAAGCTGCATCTTACACCTTTATATGCATATGTCATATGAATGGGAATACAGGAGTATAGTGTGGTCTTGGAAGTAGAATTAATTCTTGATGCTTTTCTAAATCCTAGATGCAAGAAACTTTTAAAAACACAATCTTAGGGTCACACACTGGGGTTCCCAAACCTCAGGTTTTTGTTTTGTTTTGTTTTCCTTTGTTTTTGAGACAGGGTCTCACTTTGTAGTTCAGGCTGGCCTTGAGCTTAGCCTCAAACACACAGCAATCCTCCTGCCTCTGCCTCCTGAGTGCTGGGATTATAGGCATGAGCCACCACAATCCACACTGTGATATGTAGTTCTGATTGTGGGTGGGCGTGAATCTCCATGCCTGACATTGTTGTATGTGGTTACTGGGGACTGAACTGGCCCTTGTGCTTGCAAGGCAGGTGCCAGAACCACTGAGCTAAATCCCTGTCTCCCAAACCTCAGCTTTTTTTTTTTTTTTTTAACATTTTAAGCTTTTTTTTTTTTTTAAATCTTTGTTGGTACATTACATAAACACATCATGATTGCACTCCATAATGGGGATTTGTACCAGTATAAGACACAATTTAATTCTCATTTTTCCCCATAACCCTACCCACCCTACCACTGCCCTCATATACATAAAATTTATTTCCTTACTTGTTTGTTATAATCTCATTATTTTTCCCCCTTCACCCTATTTTACTTTGAGCATTTTCTATTTCACAATATATAACATACAGTTCTAGGACTCATTTTTGACAGAAGGTAATGCACACACTTACCTGACTCACACAAGTGTAGATAAGTATACATTTATGGAAGGATTTTTGTGTGATGTATGTTGTGTTTGTTTTGGGTATGTGTGTGTGGCGTGTGTGTTTGTGTGGTAAATGTATATCTGGTGTGTGGTATGGGTGTAATATGTGTATGCTGTATTTGTGTGTATGTTTGTGGTGTCTTGCTTGTGTGTGCTGCGGGATTTGGTGTATATTTGTATGAGTGTGTGATATATATTTGTGTTTGTGAGCTCTGTGTGCACATGTGGCCTGTGTGTGGCATGGGTATGTGAGTGGAAGATCTCTGGTGGCGTCTGTATTTGTGTGTGGTGTGGCCTATGAATGGGACAAAGGTGCTGGAGACCACCCCGAGACCCGCAGCAGCCTATTCAACCTATTCGACCTTCGTTTGCACCTCCATGAGCCTTGCGATATTACAGCATGTGCAGCCTGGCTGTCATGTGCCTCCTCTCTCTGTCCCCCAGCACTGGAGTGGCTGCTTTCTGGCCCCCACTCTGACACATGGGATTCACACATGCAGCTAATCTGTGTGCGCGTTTTCTCCTCTTGTATGGGAGCTGTGTCACTGACACTCACAGAGTTGACTCTGCCCTCACGTGAGTATAATGCAACACAGCAACAGCCTGTGCTCGGCGATGCTGCTGTCACTGAGTCAGCCCATCTGACTCCTTCTCTACCCCACATGGTGAAGTCCTAACCCAGTGCTGCAGAAAGTGACTTTATTTGGAAATAGGGTCACAACAGATGTAACCAGTTAAGATGAAGTCAGAGTGGAGTAGGCTGGGCCCCGATCCAGTGTGACTCAGAGAAAGGATGGCCAGCGCGGAGGCGGATATTCCCACAGGGAGAACTGCAGGTGAAGGCCGAGCTTAGGTCGCCTAAGCAGAAACTCCACCGGAAGCTGGGAGAGCACCAGGAGCAGAGCCGCATGGCATGCTCAAAGGATCTACTGCCATCAGAACCGTGGTCTTGGACTTCTGGCCTCCAGGACTGTGAGGGGACAGTTCTGATGAAGCCACTCAGGTTTTTCCTATTTTGTTAAGAAGCCCTGCACCCAAGTACACTCACCATCATGCAGGAGCTCAGAGATCTCGAAGACCTTTGGAAAGCTGCTCCCCATATCCTGCCTTAATTGTACCCATTTTATAGATGGAGAAGACATGTCCCAGAGAGATGAATTGATTAATTTGAAAATACTTTCCTGTAAAAATTTTAAAAGAGCAAATCAGCAAGAAGTTAACTCTGGCAACTTGCTCATCATCTGCCAACTGTTAACCCCATATGCAGAGGGGGTTCCATTGTTGGGTTAGGTCTCTGGGGTCCTCAATTCTGCAGGCAGGATGGGTAGAGATGAAGAGCCAGTCAGCCATGTTGAGGAGTACCCACATCATTCACCACTGGAATGTCACATTTTCTGCTTTTGAGCACCTGCCAGCTCAGAAGGGTATGTATAACTAACATATTTATTTTTATGCCCTGAAATGCCAAATGCCACTTTGAATTAGTTCCCACCCTGGAGGTGAAACTCCTTGGATTTCCTAGTTCCTGAGAAAAATCCATACCAGAATCACACTCTAAGTGCCCGTCCCAAAGAGAGTTCCTTTCAAGACTTCAAATGCAAGCTGTAGGGCACAAAGGATGGAGCAGAGCTCGAGGAAAGGGGGCACCATGGAATTCAGCACTGCTCTCAGGAAGAATATTTATGGCCTCCTGAAAGATGCACAGAGGCCTGGGGTCTCCTTTTAGAACAGTATGACAGTTGCACCAAGTACATAAGTGCTGCAACAGAATCCTGCATGCGGAAGTGCTTTGAGAGCAGCAGAAGCCATTGGGCCGCAGGGTAGAAAGAGGACAACTCAGAATTTCAAAGCAGTGTGAAACCTGGGAGTGACCCAGCAACAATGTTGATTTCACATGGAGCAGGGGTGGATTGTAGCCTCAGAAGTGAGTTTTTTTCATTTGGAAAAGTCTATGAGAAAGGGTTCAAGGGGGCCCAACATGACTTTTCTTGGTGATTATGTTACATGTATGTTCACTTTGTAGAGAGAAAACTTATGGCTGCAGGGGTCTGTGACCAATCCTTCATTCCTCCCCAGTTAAGAGCTCCTTCATTAGAAAGGTATGGAGGGGAGGATAGCGGAAAATGGATCTGGGGCACCGTGAAAGAGCATGAACAACCAGTTGGAGACCTGTGTATGTGAAATCACATCAAGTCAAATCAAATGCCCTCTCACCACTTTTCTCCCTTCCCCAATCCCACACCACGACTCTCGCTCCAGAGTCCACCTTTCTGTGTCTGGTTTTCCTCTCCAGGGCTTTGCTTGATTGGAGGAGGTGAGGTAGATGAGAGAAGAGCTGCAGTGTCATTGCCTTGTACAGCCCCTCCCCTCTCCCGGACAGTCTCTGCAGACCCGTAACAGACAGAAAAGGGAATGATGTCCATCTGGAATTTCGAGGGAGTCACACTGATGTTGCCACTGCCCATCCCACCCCTGCAGGAAGATGTAAGAGGAGGAAACAGACACAAAAGGGTTATGTGCTGTGTGCGAGTTGGAAGGATGCAGCAGGAGGTGGAATGCGCGGGGGAGGAGGAGGAAAGGAAGGTGTGTTGGCTCTGACTCACTCTGAAAGCTCTGAGTTGTTGGACTTTACAAATGCTCAGGGGCTGGGAAAAAATGTGGATGACCTCCAATTTAGCTAATAGAGAACACTGATTTCCTTTATTCAGAGCAGCCAAATGCTTTTAACTTTTACTTAAATATTACCAGGAGGTTCTTTTCAGTACTTACAATAAAATTTCTTTTTAAGTCACCTTTAAAATTTCCCAGCTGTCTTTTTGAGTAGCTGGAGTCAGTAATAACTTAATTCAGCAAGACATCTGATAGTTAATTATATTGCCAATATGCATTTGTCTCCTCCTCTTTCAGAGAAATAAGGAAGAAAAAAAAGGTCCTTTTTCTTCTATAGCCAGTTTATTGTCCTGCGTTGATAGCATTACTGTATATATATGATCCTTCTCCAGCCATCTGGCCCTAGACTTACCTGTTACTCAGCCATTCAGCCGAGCCCAGTGATGATGTTTATCATTGGCACGGATGTTTGCCTTAGTAATAGCAACAAAACTTGTTCTTCTATGTTAGCTTCCCCTGACCGAGGAATAGCATCCTTATGATTTCATGCAGCCTCTGTATTCCTTTGATCTGACTTTAGGTGGCAGTATCGAAAGCAGATGACGCTTTTATTCTCCTATGCCTTCATGTTACAACGTGTCAGAGCCTGTGAACAGACCATTATTAGCAACGGAAGAAGAGTTCATTAACTAAGCTAGTTATCACTGGCATATTCAGTCTCACAAAAGAAAAGTTTCAGCTTTCCTCTTCTGTGGAAGCTGTCTAGGAAATGCCTCTCAGCAATCAGAGATTCTCATGACATGAGTGTGCTGACTTCCTGCTCTGTTCTCACTTCTGCCCCCACTTAATCCTAATGAATATTCAGCCTGTATCCCTCACCAGGATTTTGAATAAGATGCTTCCTGTTTTTCCTATTAAAGATTGACTGTCATTCTGGGTAAAAGGGATTGTTAGTAAGAATTTGCAGCTGGGAAATCCTGTTTATTTTTATTCTGACCTTTTTTCTGGGGACAACATTATTTTGTAGTTTCAAATACTGTTTTGCAATTCCAATGGATCAGTTATTCCTGAGTATTGGAATATATATATATTTAATTGGTCTACCTCTTCCGTCTCACTGGGAGCCATTTAAAGGTACAGTTAGGGATAATTTCTGTTTTCTGTTGTCCATCATTATTCTCTGAATAGAGCAGAAGCTCAACAAAATGTGTTGAATGAAAAAGCACAACCATGACAAGTCCGAGAAAGAGGTAGTCTTCACTGTCTATCATTATCTTTAGACTACTTACAGGAAAGGAGAGAGGAAGATTTATCTATGCCAGTTGTGTGGATTTGGGGCAAGAAATGATTACCTAAGCATATTGTAGCATGGCCCATTGAGTCCCGTTTTATTTTTATTTATGTATTTTTTTGCCCAAGAGATTTTTTTTCCCATTAAGTAAACTCAAGCACTTATAATTTCTCCAGCTTGACTTAAGAACAGGGGCTCTATGGAATATGGGATTATTCCTTATTCATTGTGTGTCTAGGAAGTCAATTACTGGAGACATTTTGCGCACCTTTAGTAGCTGCTGCCTGGGGAAATTAGGGACAGTTCAAAAGAACTAATTTCTAAGCAGGTGATAGTTTTGTTACTTTACAAAGAATTGTGAGTCAAAGCATGTCTGTAAGTGTGATTCCACTAAAGCTGTTCCCACATGGGGGAAGTGGACATCTAACATACAGCTACTTGATCTATGATTTAACCTCTGTGGAGTCAGCAATGAGGGAAGGCCTAGAAGCCTCCTCACAATTGAAAGGAGGTTCTTGAGTTTCTTTACTGGGGGCCGTGTGGATGAGATTTTGTATTTGCCATCTGGGAGAGGAGATATAAGGATCTCACTATTTCTTTAGAATTCATCTTTAAAGGCTGCAAATGTACTTTACAAACATTATTTCATGAATTCTTAAATCAGGCCTGGGAAAGAGTAGATACATGAAACATTTACCAAAACTCAATAGCTCCCTGTCACCCTAGGGATGAATTC
>PVIR01003039.1:44074-94202 GCA_004026965.1 Petromus typicus | reverse complement strand
CAGAGACACCTGGTGTTGGTCATGTTAGCATTTGGGAAAAAATTGCACAAGAAACATGTCTTTGACATTGATTATGGAAAAGTAACTGTATACCCATCTATATGAAAATGTCTGGTGTACATCATGAATATATAGTGATGACTCTAAGTATTATCTTGGTCCTGCATCTGGACAGTTGTTTTTTCTCTTTTTACTATTGGGTAGCTTTGTTATTTACCAGATGTTAGACAAGCCATTTTGCCTCTCAAGGATTCAGTTTACTTCTCTACAATGAGTGGGCAGAACAGATGGTCTCTAAGGTCGCTTTTAACTCTAAAAATCTACGATTCTTTCTCTACACATGGTTTGAGAGGCAGATATGTATGCTGATAGAGTTGGAGCTAAGTCTGGAATTGTATTCATCCAATCTGAAATTTCACATAGGTCATATGCTTTACCATGTGTTACTGATTCTGTTCACATTGGCAGAATTTGAAAGAAAGAATAAAATGGCTGGTCCATATGTTCATGTGCCGCACGAGGTGTGAAGACATTTAACAAGCCTCTGTGAATGAGTGAAAAAATGGATGCCTGGTACATTCTCAGTTGAACTTGGTTTCAGGGAGGCTAAATATATTCCTGTCTCTGTGGTTCAGTTTACCAACTTCAGCAATTACCTCATTTTGAAAAAGTGTTTCTTTTCCAAATGCAAACATTTTGTTGATTTGCTCACAAAATCTGTGCTGTTGTTCCAGCTGCATCTGAGGGTAAGCGGTCGAAAAAAGGTCCTGTATAATTCATGGAAAGTATATTCTGCGATTGGCAAGTGTTTTCAAAAAGTGGAGCAGGGAGGAGCCCTGGGTTGCACAGTCAATCACAGGGATGCTGTTTGAATATAAGATAGTGAAAAATGCAAAGCGAAGGCCAGTACCTGCTCTTGCAACACACGGGGAGAAAGCTCAGTACTCTTCAGCAGTACTTTAGGATCAGAGAGCCTTTATTGATAAAAGTAAAGTAGTTATCTTTTGGTTTGACTTTTCTTAATTCTAAGAGGACAGATACACAATAGGAGTTCACAGAGTTTGCTGATATCAGTGATAGAGCCTGATGTGCACAACTTTTCTATATAATCAAAATATTCCAGCAAAACTCAGAACTGCAAATATCAGCCCCTCGTCATAACTCCTCCTCCCTAGGATGTTTTGCATATTGCCTGTGAGTTCCCACAGGATGAGAGCACACAGTAGTCTTAAGGTCTGGCCACTTGGCTCAGGCAGATATGATATTTCAGCTTCCAAGACAATCATGTTTTCTCAGAATAAACACAAAAATAAGTAGCATTCAAATAATTTAGATATTACAACTAATGTAATAATGGAGATTCCTGCAAAAGTAACATATTTAATTAAGAATGAAAGAGAGTTGAGGGAATGTCCATTTTCATTTAATTACTGCAAAGCTTAGCCTATAGTGAACTTCTATATTAGTTTCTCTTTTTGAAGCAACTAGCTTCCTAAGGCATTTACAGCCACATTGACTGAATCCAAAGCAAGAATTTCCTATTTCTTCTATACTCTCTCATAATTACGAGCATGAAATGAAGCCTGAGTGGTAGATTTGGGCAAAGGAAGAGCTAGTAACTAGATTGAAAACTAGTTACTGCATTGATAAAAGTTCTAGAAAAGAATGAATCAACTATGTCCAGAAATAATGAATAACAAATGGGAAACTACATTTCAATATTAATTTATGCCTTTAAATATTTTCACAGTGTAAAAATATTAATCAGTGGTAAAGATGTTGAGGTAAATAGAGAAACTGGCAGTGATTTTATATCCCTGCAGGCATGGACATACAGGAGCTGGAATACAGACAGAAAGTTATTAGAAGTGTTCAATTTAAACCTCTCCTAAAGCAAAATCATTAATGGCTTCATTAGATATGCTCAGCCAGCTGGATGTCTTAACTATAAATAACAGAAGGGATTACTGATAGAGTCTAGGACATATCTTACATGGAATAAAAATGATAGAACATCAGTGAACAGAACAAATTAGGAAGAGAGGGAAAAAGATACATGAGAACCTAAGCATTATATGAGCTTAATATCAGCTCTATGCCAATTCATGTTGAAATGTGGGATCAGTGGTGCTTCCTCTAAGCCTAAGGATGACAGGAATACAGGAATAGTCATAGCACTTTGATTTATGCGAAAATACAAGCAAGACTGACAGTTAAGATCATGGGCTATGCAATTCCACAGGTATGCCTGGTGGTTCCAAACTGTGCAGTCCAGATATACCATCTCCATATATCATGGATTGCTTTAATTTTCATGTTTAAAAAAGGAATTAATTATATTTACTTCCTTTGGTCATCTGTGAGGTTTGAGATCATTGTTATATTCTTTGAACTTGAAACTGTGTCTGACATGTAGCAATTACCCATCATTTAACATATATTTGAAGATTTTCCGTGGTGATATCAAAAAATGTACTTTGCTTATTAATTAAGCACAGTTTCTATCATAGCAATACTGTTGTTGATGATGATGATGATGATGATGATGATGATGATGATGATGATGAGATGGTGCCACTTCTGTGGGTGAACGTTGTATAATAGATTTTATAAAATCTATTCCTCTCTCCCAGCCTTCTTGTTGTGCTCCTTCCTCTGTACAATGGGTAAATATAGTACATGATAATAAACATCTAAGTCCATTAGGAGTGTGTGATGGTTATGTGTGCATGTGTACATATGTAGAACAGTCAGAAAAAGTGTCTTGTCTTAGTGCACCAGGAAACTGTCATCTACTCTTACTCCATCATCATTTTAGTAACAACAGAGACAGCAGCAAACTGGTGGGAGCATATACTTTTGTGCTGAGTACAGATTATTTACAATCTGCATCCTGGCAGCAAGGGATATAGGACTGGTGCAGGTTGGAACCAGCCATCAGGAGGCCTGGTGGATAGTTTCTGTGACAGAGTTGAAGATGATTGGAGTTCCATAAACACAATGAAATTTCAAAGTAATAAAAGATTTTTAAGTGATTTTTATATTTAAGATATATCCAGGATCACATAGAAGCCACCAAGGTTGCTGTGATGTAAGATGCTGAAGCACATACTCTAGTCTGTGCTAGTCTTTCCCCAACTTCTATACTTCCCTTGGCAGTTTGACTCAAAATATCACTTTTTGAAAGAACAATGTTAGATGATGATGGAGCTCCACACTACCCTAATTAATTTGCTTAGCTCCTGCCAGACTAAAAAGTATTTTAGGAACAGCTGTTGAAGATGGCTATCAGAGGTTAGAGACAAGGTCAGCAATGACAGTATAAGTCTATGAGGCATGCATGTGGTAAACACATTGCTATATTCTTGAGTGTAATATGTCATTTAACCCCCCAGCAATCCTGGAGTGAAGTAAAAATCTCACTTTATACATGAGGGGCTATATGGCCTGCCTAATAAAATAGGGCCAGAGCAAGTACAAGGCATTGTTTGAACTTGGGTATATCTTGCTCTGGAACCTTACCTTTTAACTGTTAGACTATGATATGTTTTGAAATACAGTACCTGTCCTCATGGAGCTTACCATTTTGCAAAACCCTATAAAGATCAGTGATTCCAAAATAGTAGCTAGTGAGCCAGTTGCATCAGAGGGTAACACTTGGGTACCACAAGAAATGAAGATTCTTGATGTCAACCAAGACCTGTATAAAATGATAATCTTTGTAGGTGTAGTTGTCTGGGTCTTAGCAAGCCATCCAGGGGGTGTTAATGCAAAGGAAAGGTTGACAACTACACTATTTGCTCTTGAAAAATGAGCAAAACAAAAATTATCATTAACCAATTTTACATACTGCCTGAGGAATATGCAACCTGCTCAGTATTATATAGCAGATACGAACAGCAAAATTGGAACTTAGAATTTCTAATTTAGAACCTACTGGTCTAGTTTTTTTTCTAAATGTGTATTACCTTTTTGACTAAATCAGCCTGATATTTAGAACATCTTATTGAATACTGGATAATATAGATATGTAATGCCTTTGTACCACCAATAAGTTTGATATTAATCTGTGCTTTCTATACATTTTACAACGAAATAAGTGTAGAAAAAGTAATTATTCTTTCATTTTAAAGGAAACAGTAAAATACATGACAGAATGCTTGGATAATAAAAAGTAAGGGAATATGTCCCCTGACTCTACAACTAGAATACAATACTCTTTTAGTAAATAATATCCATGTTATTAGGTGTGAATTCTCTACTTAGAACAATAAAAGAAACAATTTTTCATATTTTGCAAAACCCCTCATGGACTGCTGGATTACTCTGTGTCTTTTCAGAGTTATCAAGAATACTTTCCCTGAAGGAAAGTGCTGTTATTATGTTTTGGAAACAATTGATTCTAAGGGAGCTGGCTCACCTTTTAGATTTGAGATAGGAGTCATTTCCAATGTTCTTATTTCAGAAACAGTGAGGAAGTTATAACAAAGGAGGACCCTCCAAAGATTTTTAAATTGTGTAAAATCTAGGCACATAAGGCTATTGAGCACTTCAGATGTTCCTAGCATGAACTGAATTAGTGTCATACGTGGCCATAAAAGAATAACCACACAGTGCATGGTTAAAGCAACAGCAATTTATTGTCTCACGATTCTTAGATGAAAAACCTGAAATTGCATATCCAAAGGCCATGCTTCCTCTGACTCCCTAAATAGAATCCAGCTTTTTGATTCTGGAGCTTCTGAGTTTGGCAATAAAATAATTTGAGATATTCCTTGGCTTGTAGGCACATCAGTCCAAGTCCATTCCCTCCTCATGTCACTTTCTTTTGTGTGTCCAAAACCCTGCCCCAGGATGTTAAGTGCAAAATATGTTGTTAGTAAACTTTATGTGACTAGATGTTAAAATAGGTATAATTGGTTACATAAAATAAAACAAATAGCCTCTTTCCTTCTGTTATATGCATGCTAGAAGATTTAAATTTACATGTGATATTTTCATTGTATTTCCACTGGACAACAACAATAAAAAGGCTGGTTTTGGAGTCTTCAATCTAAAATCAAAATTGTGAAATATTTCTCTCCTATTCTGTTTTTTGTAAAACTAAGGCTAGTACCCTGAGATCATTTGGAAGTGGATTAGGAGACAGATTGCAAGGGAAGAGGTACATATATAAAAATCTGGTAAAGTATTGACTCAACATATGGGATAAATATATCCTTCACCATAGTCCCTGTAAGATGCTATCAGAAAGGAAAGAATGTCTATCTTTTATGTAGCCAAACACATTGAGACACTTGAAGAAGACTAGAATGGTCTATATTGAAAGATTTTTCCAGGAATTAGCAAATCGTCATGACCAAAATAGAACTAATTTATACACGCTCATTTATAGCATTAAATAACCCAAATGTCTATCAATTGATCAAATAATGAACAAAATCTGGTAGACTCATATGGTGGAATACTATTCAACATTTAAGAGGAATGATGTACTGGTACATATGACATGAAGAAAATCTAGAAAATCTTAGGCCCAGGAAGTATGTCCATACACAAGGCAAGATATTATGTTATTATATTTATGTGAATCCATAGGCCAATTCAAAAACTGGAAAGTAGATTAGTATCTGCTCAGAGCAGGATAAGATAGGATCTGCTTAGATAGGTTAAGGAATGGCTGTTACTGAGTATATGTTTTCTTTTCAATCTGATGAAAATATTCCAAAAATAGACAATCATAATGGTTATATAACTTCATGACTATAATAAATATGGTATCACTGCAAAGTTTAAAAGTTGACTTGTATGGATTTTGTTGTATTATTTTATTTAAAAAATTAATCTTATGAGGAAAAGACCAGAAGTATTACAGTATTATCTCCTGATGGAGACTATCCTGTCAGGTGTCAAGTTACATGATGAGAAGGATTACAGAGTTGTGGACATAGCCCTGCTCTTGTATTTGATGGATGGCGATACCAGCTTTTCCAAAGTCATACACGTAATTAATGGCATAATCAGAATATGAGTTTCCCAGACTCCAATTCTACTCTCTTTCCCAGCAGTATTAGTGAGCTTTCAAGTTGCAGGTTTGTGGTTCCTTTGTCTCTATGTCTCACTTTAACTGAGGAGTGAACCCAGGACCTTCACTTTCCCCAGCTCAGAGTAGCCTCTTTAATAAAAGAATAGGAAGAAATTGCAAACCTTCCATCAGAGTAAAATCTCTGGAGTTATTTCTCCTGATGTGTCGTACTGGATACTGGATTCATCCTCTTGGGCAGGAAGGGAGACATCTGGAGGGAAAAACGATTTGTGAGAGTGACTCTGAGAAGGCAAGACAAGTATCAACTCAGGTTATTTTTAGTTTTGCCGCAGCTCGACATGTTCAGAAGCAAGATATCTTTCCCTTTCATACTTGTCTGTACAAACCTCCTGATAGGCAAAATAAAAAAAAAAAAATTCCAAACTGAGTATGATTAAACTTCCCCTACCTGAGAAGTTTTGGCCCAGATCAATAACTTCTAAATATTTCAAATGCACAAAGGGGAAAAAAGCTTCATGGAGAAAAAGTATCTGAAGAAAGCACGATGCCAGATGCAATAAAAGGTATGAAAGTAACAAAATGTGTGTTGCTCAAGCTACTTAAGGTAAAGTGGAACAAAAACCAGTGCAAGGTCCCTGGTTTCATCTCCATTGCTTCCGCATAGATGGCATCTATGTGAACCCAATGAGAAATGCATTCCTCTCTGATTGGAAACAAATGTCAGACAACTCGGGGTAAACTTGAGATACAGAAGAACTCCCTCCACCACTCTTTTTCACAAGAGATTTGGAGAGCTTTCCAGCAGTTGACATAACAACCCCATAATGTGACTTCGCTGTCAGGGATTCACACATTGTCAGGGCTGTGCTCTCATCTAGCCCTGCTCTTTTTGAGAAGATCAGAAAACTGAAGAGCAAAAAGATGAATACATTTTTCCAAGTTCAAATGACTGACTCTCTTCTGAGCAAGGATTTAATATCAGGAATATTTGAGTCACTTCTATCAAAACGATTTTTCTAGATTTGGATTTGATACTTGCCTTCATATTGCAGCATAACATATCTAAACCCAATTTACATAAATGGACATAAAATACATCAATTAAAAACATGTTAGTCAGATGGTTTTGATTGCCTTTGTCACCTTTTTTCAGTTCTTGGTCTGAGGATATTTGGCTATTAATGCTCTATTGTCTTTTGATACAGTGATAAGTAATAATATAAGGAAATAAGTTTCATGAACTTAGATCTTTTGACCATTTTGAAAGATATCTACATTCATTTATCAATTTATTCATTTGTTTGGTAACATTATACTAAACTTTTTTTTTTTTTTTTTGAGACAGGGTCTCACTTTGTAGTTCAGTCTGGCCTTTAGCTCAGCCTTGAATTCACAGCAATCCTCCTGTCTTTGCCTTCCGAGTGCTGGGATTACAGGCATGAGCCACCATGCCTGGCACTGTGGTATATGGTACTGGTTGCTGGGGGGCATGAGTATCAATGTGCAGCATTGCTGTATGTGGTTACTTGGGATGGAACCCAGGCCCTTGCACTTGCAAGGCAGGCTCTGGAACTACTGAGCTAAATTCCCATCCCTAAACATTTTTTTAATGATATTTAAGTCCTTTGTTGACTTTTATTAGTACAAGTTTTCAGTACATAATGATTACATTCACTATAGGGGATTGGCACATGTGCAGAACAGTTTGGTTCTCTTCTTTTTCCCTGCTTCCTCCATCACCTTTTTACTTTTCCAGCATCAGATTCATTTATTTATAAGACCTTTATAAAGTTATTTATTACATATCAACAGAAAACTAGACTAAGAAGGCAAATAATATATGAAACATGTAAAACATCACAGTCTGTGTAATGATAGATGTTAGTCATACCAAAATATTTGGGAATAGTCTGTAGATTTAGAGGGTTTACCTGTATTAATGTAATTTGTTTCAGACTCGCAATTCTGCCATATTTAATGAGCTACCCAGAACACACTGACCTGCAGAGTGACACTGTTAGTAGCGGTTGCTTTGGTCCAGCCTCTGATAGAAAAGATTATATTTCTGGGGCTGAGATGAATCTAGGTCCAAACTGTACTTGTATTTGTTTGGTACAAGTGCCTCAGAAGTAGTATAATTCTCTAAGAAAGTAGATACATTTATCATAATTATGGCTTACCATTAGACCTTCAGAGTATCTGTTGGAATCATTTATTACTAAAATAATTATTGTATATATATTTTACATATTATATACCACATATAATTTTACTGTGTTTTAGGGTGTAATATAATTCACTATGTGTGGATAATAAAATTGAATAATAAATGGACTATATTAATTTTTAAAAATTATTTTGCTATTTAATTTATTTCAATTATGACAATACATTGAAATGTATTATATGATCTAATATATAACGATAAATGTAAAATAGTATAGATGTAAATCATTAAAAATTGAATAATTATAATTATTGCTACTGATTCCAACACAAGCAGACACTTCCATCTATTTTGCCTTAGTGGATCTTGAATAAGAGTGAAATATAAAAAATTGGGAGTGAGTGCGCAAGAAGGAGCACCATGATAAGGTGTGATTTTGAGCCTTTCCAACATAGATGAAACCAGGCAGAAAGGCCAAAATGATTGTACTTTGTTGTGTTCTAATGTTGATCAGAGAGGAGCAGGTCACAACTTTTTAAAGATAAAGGGGAACTGACATCTATTTCTAAAGTGTATTTATATTGTCTTCAAAGCCAAGTGTTAGCTCATGCATAGAAGAGGTACTTAGCCCTCTGGTTTTAATACCTCAAAAAAACTTAGATTCTGGGCCAGGGATTTAGCTTAGTGGTTCCAGGGCCTATCTTGCAAGCCCAGGGGCTTGTGTTTGATCCCCAGTTAACCATATACCATACTGGGTGTGGAGACTCACGCCCAGCAGCAATCAGCACCACATACCACAGTGCTGGGTGTGGTGGCTCACTCCTGTCATCCCAGCACTTGGGAGGCAGAGGCAGGAGGATTGCTGTGATGTGAGTTTGAGGCTGAGCTCAGGACCAGCCTGAACTACAAAGCAAGACCCTGTCTCAAAAAAACCTAAAAAAAAAAAAAAAAACTCAGATTCTCAGGATGTCTCTCTGTCTAATTTTCTTCATAACCACACATGCACATATGTCACATATCAATGTATATAAATAGTACATTTTTCTGTATTTTATCTAAGCTTTTGGGAAATCTGCTATCTGTGATAGAGAATTTTAGAAGTGAAGGGCAATAGTATATGACCATTATAAATAATTATTATTTCACCTAATTTCTTAATGAAACCAGGAGTTAGAAGGACAAAGGTCAAGAACCTGGGTCACATGCCCACCAGAGCATGGGTAAAGTGAGATAAACCTCAGGAAATTGGAGTATGAAGGCCTTAGGACCAATAAAATGTGCTGACCACACAAAGGCTGACGATAGCACCAACACACATCATCATTTTCCACATGCCTGTCAAGTTTGAAAATGGTGCCAGAGGCCACCCACCAATGATAGCCTGTCCCGTGGCATGCCAAACACTGCATATCAGCTCCAGATTTAGGCTACTAGCCTTGTTCTCCCATAGAGCCCGCTCTATTAGCTTGAGCTTGTCTTTGTTCTTTCCAATAAACCACACCTGATTTGCTCCCGACTGCTGCCCTGTGTGCTTCATTCTTTGTATTTCTTCAAACAAGAGCCCAGAGGGGGGAAAAATGGGTTACATTAATATCAAACATGACTTAAAGTCCTAGCCTACTTTTTCATTACTGATGATGGTAATTACTATGGCAATAATAAGCACATTTATTTCAGTGCTTCTCCCTTTCTGTTAGCTATTTTAAATAATACATCGTATAACTTATATTGGACTCAAAGCGTCCCTCCTGAGGAGAATATCACTTTAGAAAGGAAACAACCAAATCAGCAAATGTAGCTGATGGTCCAGTTTGGTTTTGCCAGCATGGGGGGGGGGGCTGTATCTACTTTACCATATTCCTCCTAGTGTAACACTCTAAGTTTGCAAAACCACTTATACTAAAGTCAAACTCCCTGTCCACTTCCCAGTGCCTATTCAGTTTAAACCTCATCAACTTCCTCCCCACTCAGTGAGTCACTACCTTGCTGTGGAAAAAACCAGATTAAATTTTACAAATATTACCTCCCTAAATTTCTTTCTTTCTTTATGTAACTACATTATAGTGACTTTTGCCTTCTCTCCAAGGAGACCCTCCTCCTCCAACTCCCAACATTTGATTTTCCTTTTAATTGTTACCTTGTTTTTCTCTCCACCCCCTGCAGGAATATTCATTAGCTCTTACTCTGACCTACTCTGTTATGTTCTTTCTGCCTCTTTCCTTTTTTTCTTTGCTTTCTTGGTCTAATTATGTCTTAGCTTGGAATACAAATTTGAAGTAATGAAATTGTCTTTAAATATACCTTCAAACTCCAACTGTTCACCTCCCTCTGTGTTGAAATGAGTAAAGTTTTAATGTATTTGTTTAAAACTCACTAGACTAATATATTTATACATAGCATTTTACTTCATCTGTATTATTTTATTTGCTTCACGGAAGGAGAATATGAAGTCACCTATTCAAATCTTGTCCATAGAAGAAAATACCATGTCCTTCCTAGTCATAGAATTACAAAAGTCCAAAGACCAAACCAGATCCAAAATTAATTCACATCCTTTATGAGCAAACAAAATAATACACATTCAGTGGTATTTGTCAGGATCAATCATTTTTGCCAGAGCCTGATGTGATATTCACTGTAAGAACATTCTGAGAAGCTATGAAATACGATGAGCCTAGCAAATACTATTGTACACAAGAGATCTTTACAAAATGGGACTTGTCAAGTGAAAATCAACTCCCCACATCCACTCCTTTATGCTTTAGCAGAGTTCTTGGACACCCTTCTTGAGAATGATCTTCTCCCCAGTGGTGTGATATTTACACATAAACTTTGATTTTAATGTAATATTTATCAAAGTAAATATAGCCAAATTTGAAGTCGATGCTCTATATTGCTTGTTTTACCCTTCTGACTACAGCTACTTGCTGTATTCAGATGCATTTCCAATGAGGGAAAGGAGAAAAGATTAATTGCATTTTGGATTTTTTATAGATTTCATATTCTATAAATTTGATTCCCAAGTATAAAAATGTAAATACAGAAATAAATGTACGTTTTACTCACTGATTGGAAATCACTATTGAATTTTGGTTTTTAACTTATTTAATTTAATTCTTTTTTGGTACATTATGAATACACATCATCATTGCATTCAACATTGAGAGTTTGTACCAGAATTTGACATGACTTGATTCTCATTTTTATTTAATGTTATAACAGAAATCCAAATGAAATTATAACCATATTTACCACCTTCCAGCTTTATGGCATCTAACAAATTACTGTCATGTAAGATTCCAGATTATGATATAAATTGATGGCATCACGCCCAAGTGAGCTGAGCCAGTATCTCCCATCTTTTATTTCTGTGAAACGTAAATGCTCAATATAATAGGCTGGATTTTTAAATTTCATTTTTAACTTAAGGAACACTATCATGGTAGTATCAATTGTTATAAATATTTAAAATCATAAAAATAAATAGCATAAAAAATTTTTAACATCTGACTTGTCTAGAAGAATCTGGTCCTGCTACCTCTCCACAAAATACTACAATTTTATAGAAACTTTAAAGGTGCGATGCTGTTGTCTGAGAATTTATTTTTAGTTTAACAAGAAATGAAAGGGAATTCCAAGAGAAATGGCTTGTTTTTAACTGAGTCAATGTTACTTAAAATCTGGTCTCTGTGATGTAACATTTGTCTCACGTGCCAGTGTTGTGCATTCTTCTTCTGGAAAAAAGCTGACGTTCAGAAAATCTATCTTCCAGCCCTAAAAATTGCTGTTTTAAGGCTCAACACAAGACATTAAATGTTATCTGGTAGTAATGATTCAGATGAATTATATTTTTACATGTAATTACTTTTTCTTCCTACCTTATTTTTTATATAAGTAAATATATATGTATGTATATTTTTCTCTCAAGTGCTATATAAGTATAGTATTAATCAGTTTGCAGGTAAGACATGTAAAGATATTGGTGACTTTGTGATCTGATTTAATGAGGCTCAACAGTTTTCTAAGGAGTAGACTATATTCTTTCATATCCAGAATGTCATGCAATTTAAAAGAGCTAGATATGAACCCTTGACTGGCGTCCAGGAGACAGCTTGGTCCATAATTCTGCTACAATTACAAGCCCAAATACTAAGCACACAGTATTTTAACAGAGTACTGGCAGAAGTGTTAGATTGGGGCTGGATATTTAGCTCAGTGGCACTAAGCTTCTTTGCAATTGTAAGGTCGTGAGCTTGATCACTCTATCACAAAAGAAAAAACAAAAAAGTACTGTGAGATTTAACACAGAAATCATTCTCAAATTCTTAGGGAGCCCAGTCATCTCATAATCTTACAGCTTCTGAAAGTGCTTGGTTTTATGCCTTATATTTAACATCTTTTAAAGTTTATTTTGTTCACTAATTTGCAAAAACGCAATATAGTTTCTGTTTTTACCCACCCATTTCTACAAGTGTAATAATCTCGCCGTTCAAGTATATAATATCTGACTCATGAAAGTATTAGGATATGAAATATGCAGATCAATCTCAAGTTGTTTCTATTTTTTCTATGTAAGATGGCAATAAAGATATTTTATCTTATGTACATTTTTAAGTAAGGGATTTAGGAGAAGTTTCTGTTCATGGTTCTGACTCAGGATCCTGTCAGGTAACTGCAGGTAGAGGGTTCAAGTTCCACCTTCCTGCTGCTTATGTTGGCCATTGGTAGGAGGCCTCTGCTCCTACCACAGGGTGGTCAGTTGGCTTCTTAAATGTCTTCATGACATGGCCCCAGGCTCTTCCTCAACACAAAAAAAACGAGAGAGAAAACAAGAAAAAGCCAGGGTCTCTTATTTCAGGGATCATAAAAGTTCTTCCAGTCATCCTATTTACTACAAATAAGTCACTCCATTTGGCATACATTCAAGGAAAGACAATTAAATTCCATCTTTCAGAAATGGGCTTGTCAAGAATTTGTGGGTATAATTTAAAATCACCACAGTCTACTTCCTTTCTTCTGCTTTCATTCCATCCTGGGAGAAATTTTTAAATATTTTTTAAATGTTTATTAGTACATGCAGTACATCATGATTATATACATTGTAGAGAGTTGGTACCTATGTATAAGATGTCTTAAATATTTTTTTCCTCACTCCTTCCATCTCTTGATCCCCTCTAAATTTACAAGAGATGTGCCTCTCTAGCTCCCTTTACCTATCTTTTCTTTGATCTTTAAATTCATTATACTTTGGGTTTCTCTGAATTCTAACAAATGTTATCACTTTTTCCCTACTCTTCCTCATTTTTATTCTAATTCTTTTTAGTAGCTCAAGTGATCATTTAAAACATAAAACTGTCATGAACTTTCTCATCTTAACTTTGAGTGGCATACTATTACACATAATATAAAAGTTAGATGCATTTCCATGACCTATACATGTCCTATATACTTTAGTTTTTCCTATCTTCTCTAAACTCACTTCATGCAAATCTGTCCTTTGCTTACTGGAAATTCTAATATTCTGTTCATTACTAATACATGTGATCCCTTACACAGTGCCCTCCACTCTATTATTTACTCTGTCTTGAATAGTTATTCTTCTTCCTACTTAGATTTCTATTACTGGCTTTATCTTTAGAGTCCTGCTTAAATTCATCTCTATCAGGGAAAACTAATCTAATAGTATCAAGATAGCTCCTTACCATCTTTTTTAAAACAATAAAATCATGATACAATCAAATGTACAAATTAAGGTGAATATAAGGATACTCAAATTTAACATATAACTGTGAAATTATCACCACATTCTAAGTAATGAACATATCATCTTTTAAAAAAATACCCCTCCCCCAAACCCAAGTCCCCCAAACCACCTTATCCTTTAGTAAACATAGCATGGAAACTGTGATCAATAGTGTCCTTTTCTTGAAAATATATTAGGAGAGAGGATATAAAGTATTCTAATCACAAAAATGACTATGCATGTCAATACATGTATTATTTTTATGTAAAAATGTATTTATAATTTAAAACCTCATGTTGTACTCAATATCTATATACATTTTTCTACTGATTTCAAAAACATATTTGAAGAGAACATTTTGATTATATTCTAAACTAAAAAAACAAACTGGACCATCACAATATTTCTTATGTACATAAACCTGATTCCCTTATCTCAGTATGTAATTATTCTTCCATAAATCTTGCCTTTTATACTGGATTCCACATGAAAATAAATTGTGTCTGTAGAGTTCACTGTTACATCTTCATGGCCATGTTACTTGGAACCTTGCAGATGTTCAATACATATGTGGAAGAAATGAGCAATTAACAATATTATCTGCTGACAGGAACCATTACGAGAGAACGATCAAGTGGTCTGGTACTTTGGAGACAGCTGGGAGTGTCAATAAAATTTAGAAGAGGTGATGTTGTGCTAGCTGCCCTTTGAAGAACCGTTAAATTTGAGACCATTTAAAAAAGAGCCTTCTGAAATATAGCAAAGAGAATGAGGTGTGTGTTTCTAAGTTGTAAACACAGCAGAAACAAAATCCCAGTGTGATTGTCAGAAAGAATCGGACAAAGTGTGAATGTTGAATGCCAAACACGGTATTCTAATAGCTATTTCAGTAGACAGAGAATCAGTTGCGCTAAGGGTTCAGCTGTGTGCTGGCCATGGTGCTGAATTTGCCTTGAGATGGTTAATATGCCAGATACCTGAGAAAACATACATGGATACCATAGAAACTTTGTTTTACCATCTTTGCAAGATTAATGTAATTTTTAATACGAAGAAGTCAGAAAAATACAATTCAAAATAGAAATTTCAACTTTAGTAAAACTAAAGAGAGGCTTGGTTAAACTTTCCCATGATATTCTCCATCCTGGCTCACTAACAGAGAAACTTTATAAGTTTTCATATCCTTAGAAATTTTCAGAAATTCTTAATAGAAATGCATTTGCTGGGCCGGGGAGTAAGCTCAGTGGTTCCGGCGCCTGTCTCGCAAGCGCAAGGACCCGGGTTCAATTCCCCGGTAACCACATAACAATACTGGGTGTGGAGACCCACACCCAGCAGCAACCAGTACCACATACCACAGTGCCGGGCGTGGTGGCTCACGCCTGTAATCCCAGCACTCGGGAGGCAGAGGCAGGAGGATTGTGAGTTTGAGGCTGAGCTCAGGGCCAGCCTGAACCACAAAGTGAGACCCTGTCTCCAAAAAACCTAAAAAAAAAAAAAAAAAAAAAAAAATGCATTTGCTGTGAAACAAAAGAGATGATTTCTGTACTTTTATTTTTTTATTTATTTTACACTGTATAAAGCAGGTATGATTATGTAACTGTATTGGAGAAGGAAACAGGGTCAGCATGGGAAGTTTGAATGTAAGTTCCCTGTTAAGTAGATTTACCTTTTTACCAGCCCTACTTCCATTTTACTGTATATAGAAACTATTTAACATTCTTTAACTCACATTTCATATTTACCTAAACAATTATAATATACTCAAATATAAAACAGAACAGATGTTTTAGTCTATACATTTACACAGTCTATAAAATGTCTGTTTTATAGACTAAGTACAATATAATTACCCAGTTATGTGTTTTGTTTTTGATTTTTGACAGTGACTTGCTTTTTGAACTCACAGCAGTTCTCCTGCCTCTGCCTCTACCTCCCAAGGCTGAGATTACAGGCATGAGCCATTAAGCTCAGCACTTGTGCTTCTGATTGCTGGTAGGTGTGACTCTCCACACCTGGCATTGTTCTATGTGGTTACCTGGGATCTAACCTGAGTCCTTGTACTTGCAAGGCAGGTGCCAGAACCACTGATCTAAATCCCTGGCCCATGGGTTTTATTTTTACACTGTAGTGGTTGTTGACTGACCAACAGCAAGGAGAATGATGACTAATCAGTAAGTGTCAACAGTGAAGCACCATGAATTGGAGTGTTCAACTGCAATAATAACTATTCATCTTCTATCTAGTATGTGACATTCTAATCAACTGCCAGTCAACTGCCAGTCTTATTAATTAAGGGATTTAGAAGAAATTTCTGTTGGTGGTTCTGACTCGGTATTCCCTCAGGGAACTTTACCAGAGGGTTCAGCTTCCACCTTCCTTCTGCCCCTGTTGGCCATTGGTAGGAGGCCTGCACCCAGCTGAAACCTTAATGCAACAATCTGATAAATGAATGCTTTGAGGTCATCCTTATTTCACAGATGAGAAAGCTGATGGTGAGGTAGAAGTTGCTTATTGTAGCTCAACTTAGGAGTGATGGAATTGAAACATATACCTAGGTTTGTAACATCTGAATAATTAGGCTAGAAATTTATTGTAAGTCCATGTAATGGCAAAGTCTTTTTGATGTTAGTGTTTTAATTGGGTCTTCTTGGGAAGACATGAATACTCCAGATCATAGTTTGGATGTGCAGGTGTAGCACCCATAAGATTTTATTGCCACAGTCCAGAACAAGATACACTGAAAATATTTTGAGGACAAGAACATCTGGATTGACAGATGTTTCATCTACTTCTGTATTGAATAATTAAAGCATTCCTACCTTATGGATGCTGGTGTCTCTGACAGAAATAATCATATCATGACTTTGAGTAGTAGAGAATTAGAGACCACATCATCATTGTTAGGACATGAAGTACGTTTGTATATAAAGTGTCATGTGGATTCATTTTATGTCCTGAGATGATCCAGTCACTATCAACAAGTTTAACTTGTAGGTATACGCAGTCATATATTTTAGTAACTACTGTAGCCTTGCAAGAAATGAATTGTTTTTATGTACAGAGATGTTTTAAGGTATTTTTAGTTTTTATGCACTTCATAAATGTAGTACCTTGAAGACAAGTCATGAATGGCATGCAAATTGGGCTGCCTGAAAATCTGTTGACATCTATTTAGGTAAATAGAACAGGCAGAATATTTTGATAACACAATATATCATTCTGCTTTCATAAGTTATGACTCTTGGTCTGTCCTTTTATGGAAAAATATTGTTGAACAGAGCTCTTGATGAACTGTTTTCTTTTGACACTATGAAATGTTACTGATACATATCCCATAAAGCTATTTCTACACATAACATACCTATTTATCATACCTACATCAATAAAGTTTCTATTCTATAAAGAGATATCTAATAGAGGATTATTTTTTCTAGAGGATTTTATTGACCCTGATGTAATACGATGGAGTTTGGAGAGTTCTTTCTTAACAAGTTAGGATTCTATGTGTATACATCTGTCTGTGTATATATTTGTAATTTTACATAATTGTGTATATTTACATTTTAAACAGTGTTTTTATTTATTTTCAAAGATAAATGTGGTACATTTTTTACATGCCTTGCCCCTGATCCCAATCTGTTAGTAGAAGTGACTGAATTCCAATTATAATTAGAAGTCATAGCCTTTTTATAGAAGTATTATTTATTATATTAGTAATATTCTATTTCATATTCAGTATGTCACCAACCTTTAGCTAGGTGAAATACTGAACTCTAGAAGTGATCTTGGCAATGAATTTGTAGGAATAATCCATCCCTTGATAGTGACACTATACTCTCATTGAATATCTTAATAGTTCACTGCATACTTTATTAGCTTCTTCTAAATATCGACCAATGTGACACAATCACAAACTATTTATAGTGCATTCTTTGTTAGATGAAATGCTATTATGTTAATTGATAAAATAACTGTTTTTTGCATTTTAAAGTTTATAGCATTCATAGCCCTCATCTGGCTAAAGTCATATGTATCTCCCATAGATTTCAGGAAAATTTTCACAATGTCACAAGTCATGAACCAGAAAATAGCTTTACTGTGATGCTTGTACAGGTTAAGATCTAAAAAAAGGAAAAGAAGCTTGAAGTCCCATAATGCTCTAGACCTAAGTATGTGGCAGGTGCAGGCAGCCCTGAGCCTGCAGTGTGGGTGTCTATTCCCGCCAAGATTTACTTCTCTCTGGTAGTCTACCATGTCAAGGATATGCAGATTGCTTAGTCCTTGGCTAATTATGTGTGTGTGTGTGTGTGTGTGTGTATATATATATATATATATATGTGTGTGTGTGTGTATGTATATATATATGTGTGTATATATATATATGTGTATATATATATATATGTATATATATATATGAGCTTTAATATGCCATCTCACACATGTGATTGACCTCCTTTCTTTATCATGATACCATAGTATCCTTTGCATGGTATAACAGGCTATGGCTGTATGATAAACTGATCATAAATACAATCCCTTCAACTGGGCAAGATAGGAAAGACCCCAACAACCTACTTGTAACATTGTTCATGTCACAAAGAGGGCTCCTGGCATTATTTTCAAATAGTCCTATTCGTTTAAACTACATCAGTAGGTTACATAATCCTCAAGCAGACAGATATGTATACCATTTTCTCAAAGCTGGTCACCTGTTAAACAGAGTCTCATCATTTAGTGGAAGAGTCGCTGTAATCACCATGAGAGTTATTTATCATCATCTGTCATATTTGGGTGGCACTGCACGAGTGCTAGTAAAACAAATTAAACTGTCACTGTTTCTCCCTTCTAGGAGTTTATAAGATGACATCATTTTCCAAATCTAAACTTGTGAATTAAAACAAAATAAAATAACAGCATTATGATACGTGCCTTTACACAAAGCATAATGAAAATTAGTAAATTAACACATTCTCATTATTTTTAAGAATCCTGTTGTTTGAAGATCAGATTAAATGTTAAAATAGAAGTTTATAATGATTACAATATCCATATTTCCTTGGAAAGAGGTAGGTAGGAAAGCATACTGAATTAAGCATATTTCCTACAAACATTAATTTATATTCAAATGTATTTGCTAATTAAATCAGTTTATACAATGAACATACTTGTCACACTTGTTTAATTTTTACAAAGCAATAAAATTGACCTTATCAGGGTTTCTTTCTTGATTTGAAGATAATAATGTTATCAGTGGTGATCTAAAACTTAGGAATAGCAACAGCAGTTTTGTTAGTGGGCTTTCTGTCGTGGTGACAAAACACCTGGCAGACAGGGGGAAGGAATATTGGTTTTGGCTTATGGCATCTGAATTCCTGTCCACAGTCATTTGGCTATGTTGTTTCTGGGCCTTAGTTGCCCTGGAGAATCTTGATGGAGAGATGCAGCAGAGGAAGCTACTCACTTCTTGGTTCCAGGAAGCAAAGAAAGAGGAAGGGGCTAGGGAGAAGCTACTCTCCTCTACCTTACCTCAGCACCTGCCATAACCTCGATCCTCTAGTGAGGCCCCTCTACTGATCTACTTCACAGCCCAGCCATCGAACTGTGAATTCATCCATGTTCAGAGACCTTATGGACCCAGGCTTTTACCAAAGACCCTGTTTTGAACATTATTGCATGGAAGATCAAGTGTTCTGCATATGAGTCTTCGTGGTTCTTGTCAGACGCAAACCACAGTATTTGCTGAGTGTTTACTTGGGTGGTGCTACAGCACCAAGCCAAATACATGTACAATCTATATCTACCTGTCTACACATATGTGCATACTATAGATATACTGTAATTATATATATGTTGAACATATTTTTATCTATATTCATTTAAGCTAAAGGACATTCCTGCAAAATGTGTTCTCTTTGGTGCCAAATTTTGAGCTTAACTATTAGACACAGTCAATAGTTTGCCACCATTACTCTGCCAGCAGAATATGAATCTTTGCAACTTGTCTTTCAAAGCCTATGCTTTTTGTCACAGTTCAGTACTGTAGATATTGTAAGTCCACTTTCTAAGTACAATTTTAATGTAATAAATGATATGTGAAATATGTACTTAAAGGTGACTTTTATATCTGCAGAAAATTGACTGTTTAATCTGATTATCAACAATACCCTTTCAGATATTGGGTTGAGGTAGCAGTTAAATACTTGTTCAAATATCTTTGATTATATGTTCTTATTTGAGTTTCTCTGGTTTCTGCAAATACAACATAGAGCTGAAAACTTGCTGGCTTAGAGACTTCACTGAACAAGCTGTTCTGAGCTTCACAGTGGAAAAAGGATAGAAAAGCAGGTCATCCAAACTTAGTTCACAAGTGCCATGGCTTCTCATCTTGGCTGTCAAGGTCTGTGCAAAGCATTTACATTTACATTTGGGCTGCAAAGGCAGCCCAAATTCTTTTGCAGTGAGTACAAGTCCACCATGTTTCTTCCCTACCAGTTCTCTAACCAGTATTCCAGAGGCTTTCTCAGAAATAAGAATGAGCCCAATATTTTGTGAGAAATGTAATAAAGGCTGCAACGTCAGATTGCAAGTGATGAGACAGGGCCTCCTTTGAATTTTTAATGTGCCTCACAGGTTTAGCATAATACTTCATATGAGGTGTTAGGACCTTTAAAGGGTCTTTGCCAGGTAGCACATCAATCAGATGATTTGGACAAATTTAATAAAACGCCAAGACCTTTTGGTCCTGACACAGAGCTCGTGAGTCATATCCTTGGTAAACTTCAGTTCAGAGTTCTAACAGCATGATGCATCTGCTGACTGCACCCCAGCTGTTCGCCAGAAAAGGTGTAAAACAGAATCAGCAGCCTGTTGGCATAAAAAACAGCATCTGAGACATTGTGCTGTGTACCCAGGAAAAAGCCAAGTCAGAAGAGTGGGGGTTTAAACTGCACCATCTGGCAATGAAAGAATGCACATATATCCAGGGAGCATGATGAGGAAGTTGAGCTCTGTGAGTCCTCAGATGTCAACAGATCACTAGCATTCATCAGTCCTTTAAGACACCCATCTTTGTTGCCTTTTAATTCTTGTGACTAGAATGTATAAGAAAAGCACTTAGTAAAGTAAACACACTTGAACAGCCTACGTGCATGAGAGAAAGAAGTATTGCACTTGTCATTCTTTTCTGCTCTTTCCCTGCCTAATGAACTTTTTCATCCATCAGTTTCTAACCAGGCAGCCATTGAAATTTTTATTCATGCTTTGGTTGCCTCTAGAATTGATTTTTGTAATTCTCTTTTACAGCCTTCCTCTCTTGGGCTGTTGTGAGCTTGCAGAAAACTCTGAATTCAGCAGGTGTTTCAAGCCTGGCAGCATCTTATTGCCTCTCTTCTGGTTTTCTTTAGTGATTCCCGGTATCAAACATGATTGCTCCTCCAATTTTAATTTTTACTTGCTCTGTCACCAGACAGCCTTGTTACTTCGTTGGCTGAGCCCAGTTGGCAGTGTTCAGAGGCCTAAGTAGTTCCACACTCCATAAACTGCAGAGGTATTAGCAAGTACAAGCACATACTCTGAATCATCTTACCCTTATTCAGGAAGTCTCAAGCTTTTTTTAAGAGAGAAAATTCTTTAGTGAGGAAGGGGAAAAATATCAAAGCAAATTCTGTTTGCCTCTCAGTATTCTAATCACTAAACGATGGAATGTTCAGGTACCAATTTCAATTTGATGTTTCTATTTAGAATTGAATTCAGAGTCTATACACACACACACACACACACACACACACACACACACACACACACACGTATGCATGTGATCTATAACAAAGGCAATATTATTCCTTCATTTTGTATTGTACAACTTTTACACTGTATCTCAAAAGCATAAGGAATACCTATGTAGCTTTAATGGAAATTTAGTGAAATTAAAAATTGAAAACAGATCCTCATAGGTGTAACAAGGAAGGTCCTGCAAATCCAGTCAACTAGCTGATGTATTTATTTGTGCATGTAGAGGCATGGCATTTGGATAAATACCATCCTGACCTACATTCATGAATAGGAAAATAAAGATCCACTCTCACAACTTTGCAGCTGAGCAAATTTCCTCAAGCTGCTACTAATATTATTTTTTTTCCTATTTAAAGGACATTTTCAAATGGGACAAAAAGCCTTTTTCTTTCATAAGTCTAAAAACTTTTTTATTCTCTTTTTATTTATTTTACTAATTTATTTATTTTTAAGAGTGTCTTGCTATGTTGTCCAGGCTGGCCTAGAAATCACTACGTGGCCATGAGTGGCCTTAATCTTGTGGTGATCCTCCTGCCTCAGCCCCTTGCTTGGATTATAGGTGTGTCCCACTAGGCTGAGTTTATTAATATATTTTTAATGTACATGTTTGTAGTGCATAATGTTTACATTTACATGAGGAGTTTGTACACGTACATAACACATTTTAATACTTTAGTTGCTGCCTCTCCCATTCCTTCCTACTCCCTCCAAATCTTATCCTATTCCCATTTTAAAAAGCTCTATTTCTATTTTTTTCTTTTTTTTTTCTTTTTTGTAATCCTTTTTGCCTTCCTTTGTCCCCTTCTGTCTCTTGGTCTTCTTCCCATTGTTAAAAAATACCCCTATTTCCTCTTATCTTTCCTTTCTGCCCTTATTTATTTATATTTTGATCTGAAATAAGAGAAATCATGTAATACTTATACTTCTATGTCTAACTTATTTTATTTAACAATATGGTCTTGAGGTGAGTTCATTTACCTAAGATGCCTCAAATTTGTCCTTCTTTATGTTAGAGTAGCACTCCACTATATGTAAATGCCACATTTTCTTTATTCATTCATCTGTTGACAGACATAGGGGTATTTCCAATATTTAGCTATTGGAATATTTAGCTAATATTTAAATATTTCCAATATTTAGCAATATTTAGCTATACATTGTGCTGCTGTGCACATGGGGATCCATGTACCCTTGTAATATGATGATTTTAACTCTTTTGGGAAGATCCCTAGAAGGAGTATCACTGGAAGAAGTAGAGTTTCTGCTTTTAGTACTGTAGGGAATCAGCATCCTAATCTTCACGTTGGTTGTTCTAGTTTACCTTCTAGTCCATAGTGTAGAAGGATCCGTTTTTCCCTTGAACATCATCAGCATTTGTTGCTATTTCATGTCAATGACTTCCCAATGTCATAGAGGTGATAAATAATGGATAAAAGGGGCAACCAATTTTCCATGCCCCCTTCTGTCTGAGAGAGACATACATTTTTCCTACTCTTAGTCTCCATTATTCCTAGAATTCATGTTTCATTTCTAGAGAACATGAATTTGCCCTCTGAATACCGAGCAGGTTTAGGAGTTGTGTCTATTATCCCTGACTGAAAATCCTTATGGGCTTGCTACATGACTTGCTTTCCCTTTAGATCTCCATTTAATCCATTTTATCCAAGCCACTGTACTTGTAATCTTACTAGTGGACTGTGGTTTTGGTCCACCTTGAACCTACCTTATCACATATCCTTGCTCAATAATGCAACTTTAAGAAGCAAAAGGAGTTGTGCAACCCATTTTCTGGTCTCCGTTCTGTCTCTCATAGACAGAAACTATCTTTCTTTCAATAAAATTTAATACTAATCATCATAATAATAAAATTCAAGTCTAGGATATCTGAAATTAGCATGCAAGCTACTGACCACAATGACACAATGCTATCTGTAAATCCCTTTAAAAAAAAAAAAAAGTTTTTTGAGACAGAGTCTCTCTTTGTGGTTCAGGCTGGCCCTGAGCTCAGCCTCAAACAGCAATCCTCCTGCCTCTGCCTCCCAAATGCTGGGATTGCAGGCATGAGCCACCACACCTGGTACTGTGGTATGTGGTACTGATTGCTGCTGGGGTGAGTCTCCACGCCCAGTATTGTTATGTTACTGGGGATCAAACTCGGGCCTTGCACTTACAAGACAGGCGCCAGAACCACTGGGCTATCTCCCTGGCCCCTATCTGTAAATCTTAAGGACTTATTTTCCCCAGGGCCCAACAATGGGCCTTTTATTCTATTCTTTTTTTCTCTATGAGCTTTACTTGCTTAATCTAAACCATCCTTGAAATTAAAGAGATAATGGCAATATCTGCCTCACAAGTAGTGTTATTTATACAGATCAAAATCCATGTAGGAGGTCATTGAACTACTGTTAGCCTTGCTTCTGTTATTGCCTGTCTTTTTTTTTTTAATCTTTATTGGTACATTAAATATACACATCATGATTGCACTCAATAATGGGGATTTGTACCAGTATAAGACACAACTTAATTCTCATTTTTTCCCATAGCCCTACCGATCCTACCACCCCCCCATACATAAAATTTGTTTCCTTACTTTTTTGTTACAATCTCAACATTTTCCCCTTTCTCCCTATTTTACATTGAGCATTTTCTATTTCACAATATATAACATACAATGCTAGGACTCATTTACATCTTTATTTTCTCATACCAGAGAAAAGATGCGATATGTACCTATCTGTGCCCTATTTATTTCACTTATGAGAATATCCTCAAGGTATGTCCATTTAAGTAGAAATGATTCAAACTTATCATTTTTATGGCAGAGTAATACTCCATTCTATAGAAGAACCACAGCTTTTTTATCCAGTCTCCAGTTGATGGACATTTGGGTTGTTTCCAAGATGTAGCAATCACAAATTGGGCTGCTATAAACATGGGTGCACATATGTCACTGTGATATGAGTCTTTTAATTCTTGTGTGTATATACCTAGCAGGGTGATGGCCGGGTCAAATGGGACTGTCGATCCTAGCTTTCTGAGGATTCTCCAAACTTATCTCCACAGGGGCTGTATGAGTCTACAGTCCCACTGTTATTGCCTGTCTTTTGGATATCTTGTGGAATGATTTGTGACATTTATCAAACTTGGTTAAACGTTTGTAATGCTGAAGAGTCACTGGAACAAGACAGTCAAATCATTCCTTGGAGGAAGTTACACCAGCATTAGTCAATATTGTATTAGAGAATGTGTTTTGTCACATGTCTAGCAAAGACTAAGTTCCTGAGGAAATTAACTGAAAGAAGCTGCACTAGATATAAATTGGATGAGTTTTCTCCTTCTCTAAAGCTTTAGTGAGTTATTAACAAAAGCCCAATATATCATGTTTATTTAAATTTGTACTGATATTTTTCTCAGAGGATCAAAATTTAGAAGCTTGATTTTGAGATTTTACCCCAAATCTTTTTTAGTGTAAGGAATTCAATTAAAAGGCAATATAGACAACCCAAAGAGTATCAGTGTTTTATGCTAAGATCCCATGAAGCAGAGAAAACTAAAGCACTAGATATTTTGCTTAGCAAGTGTGCTTGCTTAGTGAATGAGCTTTGTGAAGTTTTGACTAAGGGAATGTTACACACTAGGCAAATGGAGTTCTCGTGAGCAGAATATTTCCTGCCACATGATGACAATTGAATAAACTGTTCAAAAATTTAATTGACAGGGAAATTTGGGTAGAGGAATACTTAGGCATATGGAAGGGAAGATTTTTCACTTAGTTGAAGTAACGTGTTACTAGGATATATCTTGAAATTTTTCAGTCTTTTCCCATTTTCTTTCTTTTCTTCCCTATCAGTTTTCTGCCAAAAGATAATTGTCAGATAATTTTGTTTCTGTTAAGGAACAAGATGTTGGTATGAAGATGTCTCTCTCTTTGTGATCATAGAATAATAATATTTGGGTGGTTAAGTAGTAAAATACTGTCCACACATAATAAACGTAGAATAATGAATTTTTAAATTATTGTTATTATTTAATTCATTTTAAAATCAACAGATGCCTCAGTATTGAAAATACACAACATGAAATTCAGTTTCTGACCCAGAAAGTGCTCTAGAATCTCCTGGTGCAGGAAAGTCATCCCAGATTGTCAGTCTCTGGTAACCTTATGCAAAGACTGCTTTATAGAGATTTTTCTGTGGTGAAAGAAGCAGATAATCAAAACTTTACTCTGCAGAAACAAAATCCTACAGAAAATAGTTCTGCTGCTCTGGTGATTTGGGAATACATTGCATTAAATAAATAAAAAGAATGAGCGTGTAAGTAGAAGACATAGTAGTTTTTAAATATCAAACTCAAGAAATTTTGAGTAATGACATATTTTATGTCATATGGCCTAAAGATTTTTTTTTTTTGCCTTATTACCTATCTTTGTAAGGAAAGGAAGTACATATAGACCTGCACTAAAGTAAACATAACCCATGGAAGTGTCAAATTTCTTCTTTAACAAAATCTTGTCTTCTATCCCATGGCAGCTTAGAGCAATAGAAAAGAAATGTAGATTTGTGTCCCTTCTCTTCCGTGTAATTACTGTGTGTCAGTCAAGATACATGGCCTAATAGTTTTAAAATAAAAACCCACACTAAAATCTCAGAGGCACAACACTGCACAAGTGTTTTATTTACACTACACACCCCAAGTCACATCTCAAGCAACACCAGTGGTAGAAACGGAATTAGGTTAAGGCACACACACATTTTACATCTCCATGTGCAATTTATATGTAATTTCTTCCACATTTTACTTTTAGGACTCACATGGCTAGTGAGTAAGAAAGTAGAGTCCTAATATGTGGCTGGCAAAACATCACTAATGACAGCCATGCCATAGGACCTTGTGTAAATCCCTAAGTATATGAGCTTCATTATGGGTTATTTTAAGTAGAAGATTTCTGTGACTTCATGTCCCTTCCCATAACCGTACTGTGAACATTTGTATATGTTAAACAACAGAAGAAAGTTGCTTTTTTTCTGCATTCAACAAATCATTTTGAACTCTCTCCATGAAGATAAACATTGTGAACTTAACTGTGGGGATGTTTGTTTTATTAATTCTATTAATTTACATGGCACAAGCAAACCTTACCTGAAATGTTCCAGACCAGGAGTGTTTCAAAATTTATACATTTTTGGTTTGGGAAATATTTTGATATGTATAATGAGAAATCTTGAGACTAAGTCCCAAATCTCAACATTAATATATATTAGTGTATTGGTTCTCCCACTTAACCTGTTCTATTATTTTGGAGAAGATGTCACATTTATGTTTGTGGAGGAGAAATGGCCAGGGTCATGTTTGGCAGCAAATAGGGAGTGTGCAAACAAAAGCGAAATTTTGCCAAATACTTGTGTGAAAATCAGATTGTTTGCAAGTAAAATATTCTGCAATTGAGATACCAATGTATGTTATACTTACTATATATGACCTAAAATAACTTTATACAAAATTATGATTAATCTTGTATAAAATTATTAATTTTGTGCATAAAATAAAATGTCATGATATGTATTTGTAACACATCACCACTAAAAATATTTCTTGGTTTTAGTACATTTTGTATTTTGGATTACATAATTATAATTGTTCAACTTAAGCCACAAAAATAGTAATCTCTCTGTTGCTGGTGTCTGCCTGCTGTTTCAGAATTAAGGCTGCAATGTTTTGATTTTCAGATGGGTTAATTTTACTTAAAAGATGCAAATTATAAATAGTTTGAGAAAGTCGGCAGTAATAAAATGATGAACACTAGAGAGGAAAGTAAAACATGGAAAGATGAGTGATATAAGTTTCCACATTGGACAAGGAAATCATACAAGGCCCAGAGAACAAAAACCTGAGTGAAGGACTCAGGTGTGAAGAGGTAACTAGGTTGAAGGCAAAACACTCCAGCCAAACACACGATAAGCACAAGGGGCTGGAGGCTTAAACAGTAGGAGAAATGGGCTTTATACTTCATATTCATTAATATTTGTTTTATGTAGTTGAATCCATTAGAATTTGGTGCATAAACATTTGTAAATGTCATTTCTTTCTCTTAGATTTTTCCTTGTATGAGAATGTAGTGATCTTCTTTATCTCTCTAAATCAGTTTGGGTTTGAAGTCTATTGTATCTGCAAATAGGATAACCAGTATTGCTTTTTTATAGTTTTGCGTCACATGGTAAATTGTTTTCCATCCTTTTACTTTCAGTCTGTGGCTTTCTTTTTGAATTAGGTGTGTTCCCTCTATGCAGCAAACTTTTAGATCTTGCTTCTTAATCAATTCTGCCAGGCTGTGTTTTTAATTGGCAAATAGAGGCCATTTACATTAATGTTTATGACTGATATGGACTGATTATAACCTGCCACAGTGTTTTCCTTTTCTTGGTTCTTTTATTTTTTGCTTTTACCCTTTTCCATTCAGTTTTTTGTCTTGCCCAATGGATTCTCTATTCTGAGTCTTGTGGGTTTGTGACCTTCATTATTTTTTTCCAAGATATTCTTTAGAATGTTTGGAGTGCAGGCTTTGTATTTATAAAGTTATCAGGTGTTCTTTGTTGTGGAAGTATCTTATTTCCCCAACATTTTGAAAGATGGTTCTGCAGGATATATCAGTCTAGGTTGGAGGTTGTTTTCCTGTAATGCTTGAAACACTTCACATCAGGCTGTCCTTGCATTAGGGAGTATTTGCATTGAAACATCTGCTGTGGTCCTGATGGACTTCCCATTGTATGTGTTTGTTTGTTTGTTTGTTTGTTTGTTTGTTTTATTTTCACTAATTCCGTTCAGTATTTCCTTTTTTCGTTGTATATCTGGATCCTTGATAATTATATGCCTTGATATAGAATTTTTAATATCACAGCTATTAGGAATCCTATATGCCTCAGTTATCTGTATATCCAATTCTTTTATTTTTATTTTTATTTTTTTATTTTTTTTATTTTTCGTCTTTTGTGCTGTCTCCTGCTTCCTCAGTGACTCCAAATCAGTCATATTATTCTTTGAGTCATCTAGGAGCTGTGGATTGAGTTCTCAGGGTCACTTACCACTGTCCATAAATTATACCTTTACGGTTCATGGGCTGCGATCCTGTCCTCTATTTCGGAAATTTAACCCTTAGCTTCATTCATCCAACTTTAGAAACTTTTGTTCTCATTTTTGACCCACTGAAACTCTGCTTGAAGCTGTTTAAAAGGTTCCATTTGTTTTGTTATCTCTGATTCTATCATGTCTCTGATCTCTTCTTTAGCATTAGTGATCATATCACTTTGCACAGTATCTGTTTTTCATCTCAGATATCAGTTCTGATTTCTATTCTACTAGATCTGTTTTTGTTACCATCTCAGAGAATCTTTGTGATTGAGCTTCAGTTTGCTTCATTTCCCTTTTCCCTGATTTCCCCTGTGGTGATGGTCTTTTTCTCTGGGTTTTTGAATTTTTTCTCATTTGGAATCCTTTGTTGCTGCTTTATATTGGTAAAATTTCTTGCCTGCTGTCTGGGCAATGTTTGTTGCAAGTCTCATTCTTCCTGGTATTTGGAAGCCTTAGGAGATGACTAATCCCTGGGTTGTCCTCCTTCAGTCTGTAGTGGCCCTTAAGTAATCTCAGTTCACCGGCTGTGGTCAGCAGGTTTCCTGCACTCTTCCAGTGACTGTTTTTTCAACATCATGGACTAAGCTGAAGAACTCACTGAGAGCCTTTGTCCAGGTTCTAATACCACTGCTGCATTTACTGACAGTCCACAGAAGTAGAGTGTATGGAGGCTCTACCCCATGTAACAGCCACATCCAGTTTGGTCCACAAGGAAATAGATTGCAAGGCCTCATGGTCATGCCCTGGTCACAAAAATACTATGGGCCTGAGTGCTAGTTAATGGTGGCCAGGGCCTTCTTGCCAGTATTCACTGAGTGACCCCACCGCATTCCACTCACTCAAGTCTATTTCAGCAGGCTTCTGACATAGTCGAAATGGCCAAAAAGTTGCATGTCTGAGTGGCATTCAGTGGTGCCTGCAACCCTTTCTGTGGGACCGGCTTTAAGACTTTCCTGTGCACTATTTGACCAGTCTGTTTCCTAGGGCTTCTGGCACAGTCCAGGTGGCAGGGAGTTGCAGGGCATAGCAGCAGCAAATAATGGCATGGGTGAACCTTCCCACTAGCATGCACCCAGCAATCCTAGCTGGCCCTACTTGCCTGCTGTGTTTCTCTAGGCCTGTGGTACAGTCCACATTTAGGGAAATACAGAGCCAAGCAGCAGCAAATAATGAGGTGGGCAAACCTTCCTGCCAGTACCTGCTGCACGACTCTCCCTGGCCCTAATGCCTGGTCCATTTCCCCAGACCTCCAAGGCCTGTACTTTAGGTGGAGGATCATGGGGGCAAATAGGTTCTGTATTGAGAAGGAAGTCAGAAAAGCGCAGATCACACTGGGATTTGAAACCAAGGATGAATTTTACATTATATCAATTCTTGGATAGTAAGAAGCTATTATCAAATTTCAAATACAGAGAAACATAAACCATTTACCTTTTAAAAAAAATCTAACTTCTAGGGAGAGAATGAATTTTAAGGGGGCTTTGATAATGAATCTGCATTAGAAGACTATTGTGTTATCATTAATTTTACCTTTCTTATCTTTACATAATAAGTCAGTGTTAGTAGTGTTTTTAAACTTAAATAAATATCTGCCTATTTGTCTTCCCAACAATGCTTATTCATTGAGCTTCTTAGGAAATAAAATGATCCATACAGAGACTTCCAAATTAACCTTGATTTCACCTCTTAACCTCTGTATCTATAAATATGTATGGTTCATTTGCATGGTATTTATTCTGAAGGTTTAATACACTGTTATCATTTCAGTGGATCCTAGTGAGTAAGCCTTAGCCTTTTCCTTCACCTCATTCCAGCTATTATTCTCGGTTAAGAGCAATGTCCTCACAGACTTCAAATCAAACCTGAGAGTTCCAAATGTGGGCTCTATTTTGTTACCTTTAGCTCCTGACTAGTTCCCTTGTGCTTCATTCTCACAACCTCTTTTCTCTAGGTTTCCAGAACATTTAAGTTTCTCACCTGTTACTCTGCTGCTTTCCTTCTTTCATAAATTATATAGACTTTGTTATTGTCATATTCTCCCAAGACATTTTTTTAGTCTGGCTTAAATTATATCTGTTTTTACTGGGGACTCATGTGGGTGCAAAATGGAATAGAAATTGTATTGTAGAACTATAGAACAATTTTCATATTCCAGTGAAGTTGAATATGGACAACTCCTGATTCAATAGTGTTAGTTCTAGATATATTACTTGAAAAAGATGTGCATGCACATGAGAAAAAGTGCACAAAGATGCTCAGTCCAGCAGGAAGTGTAATAGTAGAGCAGTGAAAGTAACATAACAGCCCATTAAAAGCAGAATGAATAAATAATATTTTTATTTCTATCATGGAAGACAATATAATAAAGTAGCTGAACTGAAGCTATATGCATCAATGACTATAACTAAAAATTATAATGTGGGGTAAAATAGAATATTTGAAAAGGTTATAAAAATGTAATGTTCTTTATATTTTAATAGTACCAAAAATGATATATTCCCTAATAACAGGGATCCATTCTGAAATAACTTGACAATAACTGAAATATCTTGACAATATAAAACTTGAAGTACTATTTTGATCACCTTAATGACTATCTGCTATTTTCATACAGCTTTTTAGTTGACTTCTTTGGGATATGAATTAACTGGAGGGATTCAAGGTAGAGGAAGAAAAATTACTGGTCCCCCCATTTCACTCACTGGAGCCACATAATCTGAGAACTATTAAATGTAGTCTCTCAATTTTTTTTTAAAAGATATGTTTGAGTGCAGTGGATAGAAAAGAAAATCATACCAGCTGTTTGATTCCTCAATTATTCTATCAGAGATTTCACTAAACAAATATTTCCGGTAAGGAGGCACACCAATTGGGGCTTACCACCAGTAAATAGAGGGGCTTTTTCTCCATTATTCATCTCCTACCATTAGCCAATGGTCAACAGAATTTTGTTATAGTCTGTGATACTTTAGACGCGTCACTCTGAGTCACTATTGGAACAGTGATTTTTCTATTACGTTTTCTTGGGAATGAAATATATATGCTTCATGTTGGATAGACACCGTTATGGTTGGAAAGTGTCCCCTTCAAAATTTGTATTGAAATTTAATTCCTATTGTAGAGGTATTAAAAGGTGGAGGATTAATAAAGTGATTAAGTGAATCTATTCTGTCTAAACAGAATGGAGGAACTCTTATGTCCTTTTATCCTTGTGCCCTTATGCCTTCTGCCATTTGAGAACAAGTGGTCCAGGCATCATCAAGGCTGCAGGGACTGGGGGCCTCACCACACACCTGGTAAACCCACTGGTGCTCTGATCTGAGCCTTCAGAGCCTCTCTAAATGTAATTAATAAGTTTATATCATTTATAAATAAACAGTGTCAGGTATTTTGTTATAGTAGTGGGCAAGGACAAAGATTTAATACAAAATTTGAAACAATGAAACACCTCTTTGTACTTATAAAATAGACAGTCCTCTAAAGCATTATGTTACATGTAATAGTTTCCAACTTATCTCTAAAAACTTACTTAAAAAAGAATTAAGATGTTTTGTGTAATGTACAATTTAGAATGAATGCAAGCATCACACCCTGCAAACATGTACTAATAAAGACAAAAATTTATAGATAAACTTAACTAATAATTCTGAATTGCATATGAATTTCAATTTTTAAGCAGTTTAAAGAAAATAAATCTTTAGTAAAGTACTTTAAAGATAAGAATATTTCTAGAGTAGTTTACATGCCATAAATATATATGAAATATATAACACATATACGCATTTTTGTTTGTTTTCAAAGCCAAGTCATACTATATTCCCCAGGCTGACTTCAAACTCCTAAATTACACAGTCTTGCCTTTTTTTCACAAGTAGCTGGAATTATAAGTACATACCACAATATATGGCTTGTTATATTCGAAATCAATTAAAAAATATTGGTATGCAATAACACCAAGCATATTCTTAAACAAATATACAATGAGTAGGGATCTTTCTTTATTTTTCTTCTCCTGAGATGTTAATATGAAATTGAGCATTTTGAGTATTGTGTGTGAGAATATTCTGCATTCATGTTCCCTCTTTCTATGAAGGGTGCTGTTACCAAATAGAAAGGATCAGTTTTCTTCTGTGGTTTCTGGGGAAATCTTCCTTTTTTAGTCTGTGACATGAGGAAATGTTCTCACTTCCATTCTTGAAATTTTCATCTTCTCTCCGAAATAAAAAAAATGTTAATGAGCATCTCTGTTAGTTTTGTTGTTGTTTGGATCACACAATTTTCTTTGGATACCATCCCAAAGGCACTTTTGCTGCTTTAGAAACCTGTGGCTAGTTTCCAACTGTTTTACTATGCTTTACATGTTCCTTGTAATATACATCTGTTTATCAGTTCCAATGTCTCCCAAGGGCAGTCCTGCCTATGTGTATGCTTACTATCCTCACCTTTTGTGAAATAACTATATTTCCAGTGAGCCATGTGTTAACTTTTAACAAAAACTAATGACAAGTTTGTCATCTTGTAAATCCTAACACTTTCTGAATTTTGTTATTATGGGAGTGGGTTCATCCACTATAAGTGTGTGCATTTTTGTTGTAACAGAAATTTTCTGTATAGATGAGATTATCTAATTATCTTGCTCTATTTTGTTGCTATATTTTTTCTGAAAAAATTAATAGATATAGCATATAGCAGATAATTGAATGTTTAGAAATTGTAAACTCACAACCAAGCAAGAGAGCAGCTGTTGTGAATATTTGTGCAGTACCTTGCTGGACAATATAGTAATGTTTCCTGTTGCCCCAAAGAAATTAGCATAGTGTTCCATTGGTGCCTTTGAGGAAAATGCTTTTTCAGGTGTATATAATAAATTGTTGAGCCTAAAATGAACTCTTAAATTTGCATTGATTTTGTTAAGATAACTGAACAAATAATTTTCTCTCTTATTGGAGTTGTTTTCATGTAAGCCTTATAATAGTTCCACTATTATATCTCTTAATTTACATTCTAATATTTTCTTTTATCACATAATTTGCTGTCATTCTGATTAGCAATTAGTTTTCCATAAGATGGCTGCCATAGTTTTAAGGTAACATGACCTCATCTCAAGTAGAGAAACATTATTTTCCATGCATTGTACTACTAATGACATTTTTTTCCTAGAAGATTTCCCAACCTTTTTCTCTTTATTTCCTGCTGGAAAAAATGTATCACATTAGCAAACTAATCTCTAGGAAATAAAATGAAACCATGATTGTTTACTGAGGCTTTGATTCTACAGAGTTGAGGCTGTAGCTCAGTGATACTACTCCTGTCTCACAAGTGCAAGGTTCTGGATTCAATTGCAGATACCACAAACCAAAAAACAAAATCTTTGGCTATGGATGGACCTACCCTCTCTTATTAGACCCAACCAACCATGGCAAACTTTGGAATTCCATTACAAAACAGGAAAGGTAGTAAAGAAGGTCTAGGTGACATATTTATTGATTAATATATTGCAAACCACTATTTGTATTTTGCATATATATGTTTATATTATATTAAAAGATGATTTACATAAGACCATATATATTCTAGTTAATTAACTGAATAAAGGCTAATAGTGTGGTTAATTTTGACTCTGATTTTAGCTTTAACATTGGAGTTATACTCTAATTCATTCATACAACAATTCTAATATCAATATTTAACTTACATTACTACTTGCTATCATGTTGTAAGCATTGCTTTGCGTTTGTTTTATTTTTTGCAATACAGAGCCTCAGACCCAAGGCACCATCATGTGTGCAAGCTAAGTACTGTAGCACTGAGCTACCTGCCAGTCACATAATTATTTTTAATTGTAAATACAAAATCTTATTGGTTTATACTAACATTTAAGCAAAAATTTTATTATTTGGTATTTTTTAAAAAGAAAAACCAATATATAAAGTTATCTTCTACTCTGTGTGAAATAAACCTCCCTAATTCTATCCAGATACACACCTAATCATACAACAAATGCTGAATATCTTCTATATGGTTTCAGTATGGTTTTATCTAATGTGTTTAGTGCAGGTAATAAACCCATTCTCACATAGTTTGATTTTATTGTGGAAGAATTAAAATAATTAGATGAATAAGATAGTAAATAATACATATCAACAAACCAGTGGGTAACTGCTTCTAAGAACACAGGAATTCTTCTGTGAAGAAATGGTGTTTGAGCTGAAATTTAAAAATAATAATAAAAGTAGAAAACAATGAGAAAGGATGAAATCTTTAGGGAAGTACATTCTTACTATTGAGAAGAGCTACTGCAAAGACCTTTGGGTAGAAAAAATTAGGTACCATAGCCAGTAAGGAGAAAAGAGAAAGATAATGTCAGAGAAGTATGTAAGAGCTGTGAGCTCTTGTTAGCTTTGTAAACAGCATTCCATGGACAAATCAGAGGTGAATTTATGCTTTTGTGCAGATGAGTGCTAATAGCATAGAAAGAACAACGTAATACTAACAAACTATTCAAAAATGCGAGATGGTTTATAGATAGAATTTTGGAGGAAATAAAGGAGTGAAAGAGATCACTTTTTAATTTTTGGCTTGCAAGGTAGATGAAGGAATTATTTTCTACACTTGATCTTAGCCAAAAAGCCGAGAAGCGATTGAAGGAATTATTTTCTGAGTTAAATAGGAAGCAGACTTTTGAAAAGCGATAGTAAGGGAATGAAGGGCTGTCTTTTTTTTTATTGAAATCTTTATTGGTACATTATATATACAAATCATGATTGCACTCAACAATGAGAAGTTGTACCAGTATATGACACAATTTAATTCTCATTTTTTCCCATAGTCCTACCCTCCCTACCACCCCACTTCCTATATACATAAACTTTAATTTCTTTCTTTTTTGTTATAATGTCATTATTTTCCCTCTTCACCCCATTTCGCTTTGAGTATTTTCTATTTCACAATATACAACATACTATTCTAGGACTCCTTTACATCTTTATTTTCTCATACCAGAGAAAAGATGCGATATTTACAATCTGTGACCTATTTATTTCACTTATGAGGAGATCCTCAAAGTATGTCCGTTTAAGTATAAATGATTCAAACTTATCATTTTTTATTGGCAGGGTAATACTCCATTCTGTAGAAGAACCACAGCTTTTTTATCCAGTCTCCATCTGATGGGCATTTGGGTTGTTTCCAAGATTTAGCAATCACAAACTGAGCTGCTATAAACATGAGTGCACAAATGTCACTGTGGTATGAATCTTTTAATTCTTTTGTATATATACCTAGCAGAGCAATGGCCAGGTCAAATGGGACCTCCAATCCTAGCTTTTTGAGGAATCTCCAAACCGATCTCCACAGGGGTTGTACAGTCTACATTCCCACCAATAGTGGAGAAGGGTGCCTTCTTCTCTGCAGCCTTGCCAACATTTGTCGCTGGCTAATTCTGAGATAGCAGCCATTCTTTGCGGAGTGAAATGAAATCTTAAATTTGTTTTCATCTGCATCTCTCGAATGACTAGTGATATTGGACATTTCTTCATATGCATCTTAGCTGCTTTTATTTCTTCCTCTGTTTGCATCCTGTTAAAGTTGAGATACCTGTCAGACATCCTTATAGAGATGACAAATGACCATTGGGTACATCAGCTTGGGATTCCATGGAGAGATTGCTTCAGGAAATGCAGGTTTGGGAGTTGTGTACATGGATTTTAATTAATTATATTGGGCATACTGATGTATGATTTGGGAAAATAAAAATTGATGAATACTTATTTATTGAAACATTTGTCTTGAAAATGTTTACAGCACAATTGCTGAGAAATTGATTACTCATGACAAGCGGTGTTGGCACGTTTCCCTAAAGTTTTCCTAAAAGACAAAGTTTTAGATTATCAGTTTTGACTTGCTTTGAAATTGTTTTTTCACATCACTATTTCAGATTAGCAATAAAATTTTTAGTTTTGTACCATAAATCAAAAAAGGACACAATTGTTGAATAGTCTATATCTTATTAAGTCCTGAAACAAGGCAAGCATTACAGCCATTTACAACAGGTATTGCATAAGTTGCTAATCAATGAAAAAGCAACTAATTAACAAGTCACTAGTCAGCATTTTGAGCAGAAGTTGGTGACTTTCAGCTTAATTAAACCTTGCAGGTGTCAGTGATGATATGAAAGAATCTTTAATCTGTTTGTGTCTAAATTCCCCCAGATGATTTAAACATCTGTACATGTTTAGAGTTCCTATCTATTTTCAGGTAGGTAAAGGGATTTCTCTGGCTTAAAAAATATTTTGCATCTTCAGAATCCTTTCTTAACTAAATCATAGAGATTTCTCTTGGATTAAGACAGTGAGATGTAAGTCTTGAACTATTTCCCACCAAGTATAATAAGCTTGGAAAATTTACTAAACAATTTTATGAAAGTATAATTTATATGCCATAAAAGTTACTCTTTTCAGTAAATGTATACAGTTGTGCAATCATCACTCTGAATGTAACTGAATAAATGAAGTTTCCAACTGTAGACATCTTTACCATAAAGACAAATGAGCCTCATAGGAGAGTCTGTGATGTCGTGTCCCTAGCCTTTAGAGTTGATTACTATGAAAGGACTGGCATGCTGTTCTTCTATTCCTAAAATGTTTTCATGCATCTGCTAAACCTACCATCAAAAACAGGATTCTAGTTAGGATAAACCAGGTATTAGGGTTAATCTCTTTCTTAAATTACATTTAAACATCACAGATTTCTCACTAATTCCATTATTTGGATAAAATTAAGACTCTTATTTTCCCAGACTGACCTCATTTCTATTTAAGCATCATTCTTTCACTAGGTTCTTTTATAATGACAATGATACTTATTTCAAATTGTAGTATCCATTGCAAGATAGTGTCATTTTCAAAATGAGCAAATTTCCATATGAATTTTACATAAATATACATATAAAAGGTTTTGTGGTATTGAACATGTTACACAAATTAATTTGCCATTTTTAAGGAATAGATTGCAGCTTACTAAATAGAGGTACCCTATACCTAATAATAATAGTCATCACTTACTATATGCCAAAACTGTTTTAAGCACATGTATACATGACATATATGCGTACATATCTATATGTGTGTGTGTATGTATGAGATATATATAGTGCTTTTAACAGTGTGTATATATATATATACACGTATATATATATACATATATGTATATATATATACATATATATATAACATATGTATAACAATATGACATATGTATCTGTGCTTATGTGTATGTATATGCATACTAATTTAATTTTTTTTTAAATTATCTTTATTGGTACATTAAATATACACATCATGATTGCACTCCATAATGGGGATTTGTACCAGTATAAGACACAACTTAATTCTCATTTTTTCCCATAGCCCCACCCACCCTACCACCCCCCCATATATATAAAATTTTTTAGTGAATAAGTATTATATAGTCCCTAGCCTACAAAATAGGAAACTGAGTCACAGAGAAGTTAAACATTTTGCTCAGAAGGCCACAAATACTTAATAGATCTGGGACAGTAAAGAGAGAATCAGACTCCAAGGCCCTTTCTCTCATTTAATCAGTGTGGCCTACTGGAAACTTTAAATAACAACTTTGTCCTCACCACATGACTTTAGTTGTTTACCTTCCCTGAGCCCTAAGGAAGTTTCTTGTAGCATCCCAATCTTTAAAAACAATCCAATTTTTTCCTAGATGTTTCTGTTGTGTGTGTCAGATATCTTCCTATAAAATGACAAACTGATGCTATGTAGAGAAAGGTAAATTCAGACATCTGAAAATTTCTGTTACAAGGAATGGCTTTTACAGCTATCTGATAACTACAGACCTAGGAAATTATTTAGGTTCATTGAACCAGTTATCTGCAAAATAAGTATTCTGTTCTTTGACTGATCTGGTACCCCCCCTGTGAGCCTTCATAACACAAGATGGTAGCACTTATCCTGTAGCCTGGGGTTTCCATTTACTTGACTTTCTCTTCACCAACTCTAAGCTCTTCAATGGGGGAAATTATGTCTTTTAGCCTTGAATCCTCAGCATCATTTAGGACATTCTGTGCTATAACAAAAGCATACATTAAATAAATGTGAGAGTAAAATAAACAAGAGTGAATAATATTGTTTCCCAAATGAGTTGTCATGCAGATCAAATTCGGTAAGTGAAATCCTGTTCCTGAGCTCTAGCTGCCTCCTCTACTAAAATTAAAGCACCACTGTAGTGCTTTTCTAGTAATGTTGTATTATTGATTTGGAGGCACATAAACAACAGAGAAATCACATCAGGAATAAATATTTTTAAATGAACAGCTTGAAGAATAGGCTCAAATATTTCATCATTCATCTATGGAGAAACTTTAAGAGCATCCTTATACACCTTTAATTTTGTCTAAATCACTCTCTGAAAGTTGTTCATAAATCTTTACCAGGAGAATTTGGTTGATAGGTCATAGTTATAAAAGCAATGACATCAGAGGAACTGCTTTGTTAAGTAATGACAAAAAGGAGCAAGTCCGGTTGTATGTGATTCTAGAGCAAGAAGCAGCACTGGACTCGTTTTACATTCTCATGGAGAAGCCTTTTTATTGACCTGATAAGGAACGTGAAAGAAAAAGCACTTTTCTATGAAATGTTTTTTGTATTGATCAGGCACACTAATAACACAGCATAGAGTACTAGGGGATGTGACTACTGTCTCTTCTGTCCACAAAATGTTGCAGTGAAGCCATTGCATTTTTATTTTTTCTCAGAGGTATTAGAGTTTATGGCTCTAACCGTAACAATCTTGAAATCTCTTATTCATGAGACATGAACTGTGGTTTTTCCCTGTACCTGAGGATCTCTCCTGCCCCAGCATGAACAAGAGTATTCCTTCAAATATGTATCCATGTAGTGACAAATTACCTGCCCAGTCCCCAGGGAGCTATGAAAATTGGCTATTAAGACTGAAAAAATGAATTCAGGGTAATTCCATACTACATGAAATCCTATCTTCTCACATAACCATTCTATCTGAACTACTCTGGTGATTCAGAAAGTAGTTTGAATTTAATGTAGACTTTCATTTATTAAGGATCTAGGAAATCTAAGTTGTAAGAACTATGGGTAGGATAAAGTAGCAACCTCATACTTTTACTTTACTCATAAAAGATTCAGCTTTATAAAGTAAATACTGCTACTAGTTGAATTTAATCCTGTGTAATTGCTTGGATTTAAGTAAAGACCTTGCTTACACAAGAATGTCCTTACATGTGGACCACGTAGGCTTTTAGAAAAATTGCAAACCGCATTTACTCAGGAACATGCACGTCACTAGCTTTGATAATATCCCTCTCCACCTATCATAATCTCTTCTTTAAAACAAAGCAATTTAGTGCTGGGATATGTCTGTTAAACATGGAGTTTCATTAGTCACAACTTCTCCTTGTGGCTGCTCTCCCAGATCTTGAACAAAAACTGTTTTAACAGAAGCAAATGTGATCCAAATCTGAATTGCCCCTTGAGAAGGTGAAATATTAAAAACAATGAGAATTAAGTTGTGTCTTATACTGGTACAAATCCCCATTATGGAGTGCAATCATGATGTGTATATTTAATGTACCAATAAAGATAATAAAATAAATAAATAAATAAATAAATAAATAAATAAACCTGGCTTGTGAGGTCATTTGGAAGGTCAAATGAGAAAGCTTTTGCAAAACTCTTGGCAGGTTGTTGGACACGCAGAAAGTTCTCATTGACTATCCACAGTCCCTTATGTTTCTCTTCCTCTACCTCACTCCTCATTGCTGATGTATATAAAGCACAGCATGCACCATAGCAATAACTCCGAATCTGCCAGGGACATTCTGGGAAGGATCATCCTGTCCTGCCTACCCTCTCCACTAAAATTTTTATTTTTCTTCAGTGCTCATTCTACACCCATCTGTTGGAGTCAGCACTTGCAGTTTTACCTGTATTTTATGTAGCGCCCAAATCATATAGGAACTTAATGAAATGCAAATATAATTTTACATAACTTGTGCAATTGTAGCTCTTATAACTTGGGTCTAAAATGTTCTCTGAAAGTGTCATGTGTTCAGAGGTGCTGATTTTAACGGGTCAGTGTATCATGACAACACTGTACTCATGATGGGCTTGGTCCTTGAGTGCATTGCTGAGTGTGCTGGAGGTGGAGCACGGCTGGAGGACGGGCCTTCACTGAGGAGCCTTCGATGCTGCACCTCCTGCTGTGGTGCATGCATCTCCCTGTTTCCTGGCTGCCCTGGGTTTGAGGTGCTCTTCTCACGCATCTTTCTCTCATTCCATTTCTGCCTTGTCATCAGTCAACAGTTAACTAAAGAATCACAAGTCAAAATAAACATTTTGGCTTTCAATTGTGTTTGGTCTCAACAACAAGTAAGATAACTACTACAGTAAACATTTTTAGTCAGTTCTGATATCCACTCTCCTTCCACAAAATCATTTGTTAAAAAAAAATAAGCATATGTGACCAAAATAGTATAATTCATACTGATTCAGTTCAAATATATCTTGTCAAGGTTGATGTCATCTGCAGCCTGTAGATACCATGCACATTTCTACCAAACTTTATTAGCTAGCATGTTGCTTCTGAACACTGACTTTTTGTTGTTCACTGCACAGTTGCAGCCTCCCTGCCTATGGAAATGTAAAGTAATGTAAGGTGTCCTTTGCTTGACACATTTTTGTATTATCTGAGCTCTATGTGTCACAAAGCATCCACTTTCTCTCACACCATCCTTGTTCCACATGTCTGCCTTTTGCTTTATTGCTTTAAGTTTCTGCTTTTTGTTGTGTGTTCTATCCTCACTGAGGTGGTAGGGGGAAGTTTTTATTTATTACCTTATTAAAGTTTTTATGTATTACTCTTATTGAAGAGTAACTTCTAGAAGAGAATCAAGCTGCCAACATAGTTTCTTTTGAACAAGAAAATAAAGACTTCATTCTCCAAGAGCTTCACTACTAAACACTTGACTGCAACAAAAATAATGCTAGTTTTAAACAGTCATAGAAAATATCACAGATGCTTTGAAACTAAAGGTGAATAATGTTAGTTGTTAAAAAAATATTAGTTTCCCATAACAGAGTCTTACAGATATTGACCAGTATGATATTGAAGAGGGTTGATAACCTCAATTTTTAAAATATTTCCCTTTGAAAGAAATTGAGAATAATTCATTTTATGGGGTGAAACATTTATTATTTCTGCATCTAATAGAAGAATTCTGAGGGGATGTAAGAAATATGGAATTAAGTTTTGCAGCAAAGGAGATAGTTGAAAAATAGGGAACACTGTGGTCACTATAGAGAAATATTACTATTTACTGAATATTTTAACAGATGCCAGAGCCTTTGAGAAGCAATTAATATACATTATCTTATTCTATTCACACATAACCATGTGAGAGTAGATATTAAGATATTTGTTTATGGATTAATTAACAGAAACTCAGACAGGTAAAAATCTCTTTTTTAATTTATATTTTTGGTTTTTGAGACAGGGTCTTGCTTTGCAGTTCCAGCTGCCCCTGAACTCACTATGTAGCCCAGGCTAGTCTCACACTCCCAGCAGTCCTGCCAGAGGTCAAAATCTTATACCAGCTCACACAGATGGAATGGAAAGAACTAGAACTAGAGACAGGAGAACCCAAAAAGACTCCAAAGGTAGTGTTCCTATTTTGTGTGAATAATAGGTCAAATGACAATCAAAAGGCACATTGTTACTTTTTTCCTGTGTCAAGTTCACATATACATACATACATACATACATACATACATACATACATACTTACATATATATATATATATGAAAGTTATTTTTTGTTCTTTATCAATAACCTGTGAAAGAATGAGTGGTATTACAGATTTAACTCTCTTTTGTAAGGTAGATTCACTTAGCCTTGAAAAATGGTGTAACGCATTATAGAAAACTAATTCTCTGCTTATCCAAATATACCAAAACCTCTTCATCTTTACTTTTTCTAAGGCTAGTTCTCTGCTGGGTGTGTAAACACTAAATATTATGTTCTTTGAAGGATCCTTTATTGAGACTAATTCTGGTTTATTTCCATTTTTGTTCTCGTATTTTCCTCCCTGATTTTCTACTCTTATTTCGTCCATTAATGGTCCATATATTTTTTGTCACTTTAACTCCTCATGCTGAAGCTCAGCAATCATTTCTGAGTTTTATGGATCACTACACAGATATTCTGTTGGTGTGATATTAATCCTTCTCTGACCACATGGCAGTTTTACCAAGGCTTTGGGATGATATTTAGCTGTTCCTGTGGAGCATCCTACTGGAATCCAGACAGAAGGGGTGAGGTGAGGTCAGAGGATAGGTAAACATAAATCAGGTTTGTGCAAACAAGCGTGATGAATGCTAGTTCCCAAAGTGCTCTGCCTTTTGTCAAACTTATATATTGGGAGAGAGGCTGCGCAACATGAATGATGAATCATAAAACTGCTCCCTGGTGAAATAGCAAATGCAGAAACTACTGCAGTATCACTGTAGCCATAGGATGGATACATCTTAGGCCTTGGGAATACCAAGTAGAAAACAATAGGATCTATATTAGCATGAATAAAACAGAAAAGGAAGAAAGCAATGAGAGTCCACATCAGTCCAGGGAGGGAGCTGGCAGAAGGGCAATGTGATACAGGACAGCAAGGCATCTTAATCAGGCCTCACAGGGAGAGAGAGAGAAAGCAGCAGGTTAGCCTTTAACTGAAATTCAGGGGTTCCTTCAATTTCAGATGAGATAATTATCACCACAGAGTTATGATTGGTCATGATGACTTTACCCTTGTAAGTCACTGATTTCTAGGAGTACATTTATGATTATGTGTGTGCATGTGTGTGCTTTGCTGGACATGTATTCTTCCACTGAACTGCACTCTCATCTTGAAGAACATACATTATTACAAAATTTTTAATATTGATACTCTTATATTTGAGTATGAATGGTTTCCCTTGTAATCTATGTATGTTGTTATATGTATTCTAAAATAATAGACTGAAAAACCAGCCATAGGTTTTGCCAGAGTATCAAATTTTCCAGGGATTGAGGGAAATATCAGCACTTACAATAGTTTTAAATGTTAGATGAAATTCAGCTTTTTAAAGGAATTGTTAAGTTTGCTTAAAAAAAATTTCCTTTGTCATGTTCAGCATGGTACATCTTACTACAAGTCAGTAGCTACCATGAGTAAAAATTAATTACTCATGAGGAGTAACCATTATCTTCTCCGTGTCAAACCCTGACACTTGCATGGCAATGTAGAGGTGGATACAGAGCCATGAGTAGAATGTCCAGTCTACTCACTGCATGTCCAATTCCCTTTACTCTTTCCTTGTAGTACATAGATGGAAGTCGCTTTGAAATTGAAGCCTGGCTCAAAAATTGGGTCTCCAGGATCTCAACATTAGCTCTACTCTCTAGTTAGATGTGTACCACTGCATATATTATTTTACCTTTAGAAGCCTCCATTTCCTCCTCTCTAAAAAATGGCTTTAATAACTCTGCCTGTCTTAAAGTGCGCTGATGAAGGTTAAGTGAAATAGAACACTATCCAAACCTAATATATGCCCAAAAGGCAATCACCTGTATTGTTTTCTGTACTTACCATTGTTCTGTTCATTGTGAGATTATGGTCTACTGCTATCCTCATCCACTAGAAACTGAATAGATTCCTGAAAGCTCACAGGTCTCTCCCAAAGTGACACACAAGCAGTTTCCTGGGTGTAAATAACACTGGTAACCACCTCATAGGATGACTACCTGCATAATCATTCTTTATTATAATTCTGAATTATTTTCATTTAATATACAATATTGAAAGTGCTTATAATTTACACAAAGGACAGATACTCACGACATTTTAAGAAAAACATCACTACCATTAACTTTGAAGTTTACAAAATGTTCTTCTAAGCAGCAGAGAATGTAACTCAGTGGCTGCAGACTTGCTTGACAAGCACAAGGTCCTGAGTTCAGTCCCCAGTACCAGAAAAAGAAACTGTTCGATAGAACTTCAGTCTTCTTCCTCCTCTCAGATTCTGAATTTTGCATTTGTTACTGTATTGCTCACTTTTATAGTTCTACCACAAAGATCTCCAAATATTTTGCATGAATGGAGTTAATTAAATCTAAAACTTAACTTGTTTTTTCATTTATATTCCCAAGATTCATCTGTGCTGTTAAAACTAGCTTTAAAGCATTTTTTCAACATTCACCATTTCTTTAATTAATATTCCCAATTCATTATCCATTTTTTATTGGTGGGCTTTTTTGTGGCTAAAACCTGTAAGTGCTGCTGTGAATAGTATCATATACATCTCTCACTGTACATAAGAAGTAGAATCATTGAATGAAGAAAATAGATTTGCATTAAATCTTCCCTACATAACACCAAATTATTTTTGAGAGGGTGGTTCTGATTTACATTTTCACTGGTACTATATGACTGTTCTACCAACACTTGATATTGTCATATTTGTACGTGCTTCACAATCTCTTCAGTTTGAAATCTCAGTGTGATTTTAATTTCTATGTTTATTTTTATTGACTATTTAGTTCTCTTCTGTGAAATGTCTGTTTGAGTCACTAGACATTTTTCTTCAGTATTGTTAAAATTTCTCTAAAATGAAAGTGAATACAGTGTATCATTGAATTAGTTTCTTCCAGTTCTAGCTGTTTCATGGATCTAAGTACTATTTATTTTATTTACCATGTTTGAGGGACGGGATCTGAGGGAGATGGCATAGAACTGAATCTGTGCTTCATGCAGTAACCTTAGTATTCAGCACATCCAAGTGCTACAGTTGGTCCTCACTCTCCACTTTGTGCATCTACTGATTTCAGTTGGTATGAACATCATGTTCACCTGCTCTTGAGGTTGTATAACCAGCTACACTCACTTGACTAAGTTTGAGAAGCTCCCTGAGATTACAGGCTTTCAGTACTGAAACCAAGTATCAGGCACCTGGAAGAAGTCAGTAACCCTTCTCCTAAGCCAACGACTTTGTGTGTCACATGTCTGTGGATATGTATTTCTTTCTATCATGTTTGCACTTGGTTTATTGATTTATCTGTCAGTTTTTAAGCATGTTAGGTTGAAAAGTAGTAATGGCTTGCTTGGATTGTACATTCTTGGTTGCAGGATGTGTTTGTATTTTAGCATATGATTTTCATTAAGCTGACTTGTACTAAATATGCTTAATTTTTTCCCTTTAATATTACCTCAGTAAACTTTGTCTATCCAGGGACTCATTATTTGTATATAAGGGGTTCTACTATTGGCTGTTATGTATACTACTTTACATTTTCATAAACATATCACATTTTACTACTTAAATGCATCTATGAATTTTAAGATGAATATTAATATTTTATAAAATTTAACTGAGCATACTAATGTAGTTTTTGTCTCTCAGAATGATAAAATTTCTGTCACATTTTCTGCCATCGTTGAATTACCTTACATATGCCATTTTTGTCTATAAATTGATAAAGGCTTTTTCTCAAAGGGTAGTTTGAGAAGTAGTTAAAATGACTTCTGTATCTATTCATTTGACCTTATCAGTGACTGAAATTCCTCACTGTCACCTCCCAAGTAGGCTAAGTCATTTTTCCCTGATGAAACACAAATGCAGTGAATGAGGAGGCTCCCTGCACTTCGTGATGGCTTCATCTGTAGCCCTTTTAGCAGAAATTACATAATTTTATAAACTCCTTTCAAAATAGCTTTAACTGAGGAGGAATATGACCACCTGGTAAGAATTGTGAGGCGTCCAGCAGAACAGAGCCACCAGGACTGCCAGATAGCACAACAAAGGCCACCTCTACTCACCTGATAGCCAGAGGAGTGCCATAAAAGAAATGGCTCCAGAGATCAGCCTCACTATGCCTCAGTGCTCTGCATATGTGCCCCCTCACACACACACCCCTCAAGTTTGACACATGAGTGTATTTTCCACTCTTGATAGAATCTGATGGACATGCCATGTAGTTTAGTACCCATGTAACTACAGACAGAAGATTTTCAAATTTCTCTGATTACCATCAGTAGGCAATGATGAAGTGGGATTTCTCCCCTGGGTTGTCTTTATTGGTGTAAGTGGGATAAGAACAAAGCTCTTCACACACAAAAATTGGGGAAAAAAATCAGATCTGAAGCTTAGAAATCAGTTGACCATCCCTAATTCTATGCTTGATTAATAGATGAAGTTAACTGTGTTAATGAAAGAAACGTAGATCTGTGGTAATTTGAAATGATGTAATTTTTTATAGAGGAGAGGTTATTTATAATAATATTTTTCTGTTGTAATAATTCAGACCTGAACATAGCAAAAACATGTTTTCCTTAAATCTCATGATATGATTTTGAAGAGAAAAGCCTCCCCAACTGTGTAGCTAATCCCAAGGAGTGCCTGCTAGAATAGGAAAATAACTCTTGCTACTATGAACTTTCAAAATATACTAATTTGCAATTGTAGCTTAAGAAAAATTATCTGAATGGCATCTATTAGAGGCTGAATTGTGTCTCCTCCTGAATGGAAGCTTAAGTGCCAATATGACTGTAATCCGGAGACAGTTCCTTTGGGATTTAATGAGGGTTAAATGAGGGCACAAAGTTCTAGGCCTAATCCAGTGTGCTTATACGAGGAAGGAATGGCAGGTGCGTGCACACAGGAAAGGCCATGTAATTTAGGTATATGCAACAATTTATCTCTAATTGTACTGTAATTATATAGAAAAAATAAGTATTATAGTTTCTTGCCATTACTTTTGTTAATTCCCTCAAAGATAGCATATTTTATTTCCAACTTATCAAACCTATGCCTGCTTATCCATCAGTTGATCAAGTTACAGTGGGTTTTCCTTGGACTTCCAGTCAACCCGAACCATATCAGCTGATGTGAGTGAAATCATATCATAAGGCAAAATTTCTTATGCCTTCTCTAGAAATTAATCATTTTGACAGTATTTTCTGAGAATAATGTATATGATACAATGTGCTTTATCTTCTCATGTATTACATCTGACTGCTAGGAAGCAAGGTTGCAATGGGTTATTGTGATTAATACATAGTTTTAAAAGACTTCATTATGTGATAGCAATATCCAATTAACAAAATGCTCTTATTAGTGATCCTCACGAAAGTTATAGAAACCCCACAGACTAATTTGATGTTCATATACACTGAGAATAAAAGAGGAAAGTTTGTTGTTAAAAACAACATGTACTGGGGTGCCGGGGAGTTAGCTCAGTGGTTCCGGTGCCTATCTTACAAGCGCAGGGGCCCGGGTTTGATTCCCCGGTAACCACATACAATACTGGGTGTGGAGACTCATGCCCAGCAGCAACCAGTACCACATACCACAGTGCCGGGCGTGGTGGCTCACACCTGTAATCCCAGCACTCGGGAGGCAGAGGCAGGAGAATTGCTGTGATGTGAGTTTGAGGCTGAGCTCGGGGCCAGCCTGAACTACAAAGTGAGACCCTGTCTCAAAAAACCTTAAAATAAATAAATAAATAAAAATAAAATAAAAACCAACATGTACTGGGCTGGGGAGTTAGCTCAGTGGTTCCGGCACCTGTCTTGTAAGCGCAAGGACCCGGGTTTGATCCCTGGTTACCACATACCATACTGGGCGTGGAGACTCATGCCCAGCAGCAACCAGTACCACATACCACAGTGCCAGGTGTGGTGGCTCACGCCTGTAATCCCAGCACTTGGGAGGCAGAGGCAGGATGATTGCTGTGATGTGAGTTTGAGGCTGAGCTCAGGGCCAGCCTGAACCACAAAATGAGACCCTGTCTCAAAAAACCTAAAAAAAAAAAAAAAAAGTACTTCTGTGACTGACACAACAAACAACCTGTTGTGTGTTACCATGTACTACAGCAGACCCACTAGCCATCCCTAGTGTAATTCACAGCCTAAAATGAAAATCTTCCTGATTCTATGTCAATCTTCATATCTTAATGGTCATAGTTCATATCAGTCTTTGTATCTTAGTGATTATAGTTTTTAAAATGCAGCAGGTACTACACTGAGAGCTACATACATAAATAATTAAATTTTAAAAATTTTTATCTGAGGACATAAAGGTCAGGTCAACTAAGATACTTTGACATAAATAAATAAATTTTTATTTAAGTAAAATTTAAACTTAAAAAATAAAACCAACTTTGTAAAATAATTAAAGTCTGATCTATATTAAAAATCATTTCATTTTTCCTCAGCTGCCCTACCTTCTTTCCTAATCTATAAAAATCCAGTGTAATTGAGCATATCAACCCTCTAATATAACCATATATTATTCAAAGTTTCATATCTCAAAGCAGTATAAGATAAAATTACTTCCCAGAACTTTTTACTTAAGGACCATGATAGAGGCTGACTTACCTTGCAATAAATTTAACACCTCTGAATTTTCTCACAACACTGGAACAATCGCTGTTTTCCAATTGAACATTAGAGGAAATACTTCTCTTTCCTTGGTACCATATTGTACTTAAAATACATCCTTTCAGGCCCCAGGATCATGTTCAACATGATACTCAGAAGACCAAGAGATCAAGAACTACTCACAGAACTTCAAGTTCACATCTCTCTGTTCATGTTCAATGTGGCTCAAGTGTCATTAAGAGAATTCTAAACAAACTATCTAAAAGCCCTAAGAGTAGAGGTGGTGAGCTTTTAGAGCTTTCAACGATAGCAAACAGCCTGCTACATGGGGCAAGTGTGCCACAGTACACCACTGACTAAGGGTTTGATTTCATTGCCTACAGTAGCTCCACCAATGAGTGCAAAAAACTTAGGGTAAGGAAACATGAATACTGTGTGTGTATGTGTATGTGTGCACACACATTTTGCACACTAGAGATTGAGCACAGGGCACTCTACCACTAGGGTTCCTCCTCATCTTTACTTTATTTTTGAGTCAGGTTCTCACCAAGTTTCCTAGGCTGACCTTGAACTTCTTTTTTTTTTATTTTTTTTATTATTTTTTTTTTTTTTTAGGTTTTTGGAGACAGGGTCTCGCTTTTGTGGTTCAGGCTGGCCCTGAGCTCAGCCTCCAACTCACATCACAATCCTCCTGCCTCTGCCTCCCGAGTGCTGGGATTACAGGCGTGAGCCACCACGCCCGGCACTGTGGTATGTGGTACTGGTTGCTGCTGGGTGTGGGTCTC
>PVIR01003039.1:0-43974 GCA_004026965.1 Petromus typicus | reverse complement strand
ACCGGAACCACTGAGCTAACTCCCCGGCCCTGACCTTGAACTTCTGATCTTCCTGTTTCATCTGTAATTAAATGCATGGACCACTCTGTGATGACAAGCACTCTCCAGCACCAAGTTGTCATGTCTTAATGACTCAAGTAGCACTTATTGATGACAACTGAAAACTACACAAAACAAACACATTATGTAAAAATACACAGTGTCTGCTTTTTGGTTTAAGTTACTAGTTATATATTTTTTCCTTCTGTAAATGTATTATTTCATTTCTCCAAAGAATAATTTAAGAGGATAAAATAATTAGATATTTGTGCACAGGAATCTGAGCTGTGACATTAGCTGTATTCCAAAAAGGCTTGCTTCATACATAACACAGATCCCTAGAGCTGTTCGTATAAAATAAATTGTAAGTAGTACTTCATCTCCAGAGTGTGAAGTACAAAATGATCCATGCCTTTGCCTGCTCATTAGACACTAAATTCATCCGAAGTGTTTGTTGAATGGATATTCTCCTAGCACACTTTACCACACCTCACTAGTCACACTCATTGTGATGTCTTAAATTCTGCTCCTGTATGTATTTAATACACAGAAATATTCACATATGATCCACAATTTTTGAGGATTTTGGTTTGGTAGATTTGGGGGCTATATTGTGTTGCTTTCTCATGTTAGCACAGAAATTCAGGGTTGATTGTGGGCCTTAATGCATTTCAAAATGTTGTCTATCCTTAGTTAGGCACAGATTTTTCCAAAGACACAATTTATGTCTTTTTAAATGATAATATATAGTCATAAAAGCAGCTAGATCCAGAGCGTCCTCTCAGCAGTCACAGTATTCTGAAACCTCTAAAAATCTTTAAGAAAGCAGAAACATTGTGCTTATAATCTTGTAGGCATGAAGTTAATTCAGAAAATCAGTTGGTCTGTTTGCTTGTCTTTGCCCTTGACCTCAAAGTCTACCTCCCCATTAGGATGGAAAGGCAGGAAAGAAGTATGTGCTCTGTTACACATCAGTAAATTAAAGAAATGGGACACTGAAAATAAAGTAATGTAGTGGTAGCATGACTTTTTCTAATTTAACTTCCATTGCCTTTTGATATTGTTGATGTTGTAGATACAGAGACACTTGCCTACTCTCTAAATGATGGTGTATCTCTTACAGTCATTGCTTTTCATAAGCAGGCAAATACAGTGGTCAGATAAGGATTTAAATTGTTTCCAAGTTCTTTGGAGGATCTGATGTAAATTCATTTATAACATTGTAATGTCTACTATGCATTTAAGTAAAAAAAAAGTATTAATTTTACTACACCAGTGTATTAGCTTCTATTCTGTAGTTAAATGAAAAATGTATTAACCCCTATGTATAAATATATTAACATTCATTGTGATATTTTATCTTAACATTACTTCACTTGAACTAGTCTGTAATACAAACACTACCTAAAGACTCAGTGCTGGAAAATATACATTATCATAAATAACAAAAAATATTAGATGTATAGTTGTACTTCCTCATTAAAACAAATAAGCATTTCTGCCTAAAGAAATAGCTTTTCAAAAATATGACCAGTGCTAGTAGTATGTAGAATGCAAGGGAAAGGAATTTTCTTCACTTATCAATAATTATTCTCATTAACCATATGAAACATACTTTTAAAAATTCAGAATTAGGATTAAAACATTTTCTTAACAAAAGATATTTAGTGAAGATATTCACTCTCTATTGTAGTAATTAAATATAGATTAGTTAGTAGATCAATAAGACATAACTGGGAAATTTTTAAGTTTCCATGGCATAATTTTTTTCCTGGTGGATAATTTTCCTATACTATACTTAAAGTCACCACCTACTTGTATTCAACTCCTTTACTCTGAATAGCTGATAAAATTTTTCTTCCTCTACATAAGTTGAAAAATAGCTTTTTACATGTTATTGAGAAGGAAAAGTGTAAAAAAACATTAAACACAAAGTAATAATGTACACTATAGGTTTTTGGATGTGTCTCTCAAATTTCATATATTTTAAATTTAATCTCTATGCTACCAGATGGTGCATCCCAGAGGAATTGTTCTTGGTATCCTGAATAAAGAATTGGATTAGATAAGCAGCAAGGGTGTTGGGGATATACATTTACTGTAGGTGGAAAAGAAATATGCTATACTGAGTAAGACTAGACCCACAAACAGACTCACTGTGGCCCCATTGATAAAAGAGAAGTGTCTTTTGTGTGGAAAATTTCTGGATTAACTTTTGCTTTATGCAAATAAAACCATTCCGTCATCCTATCAAAAGCTCCCTTGGCCTAACACCAGTTTTAAACTCCCCTATCAGAGAATGTGTTAAGCTTCCTACGATATGTACATGAAGAACTGAAAATAACATCCTTCTCACTGATTACTTGTCTACTGCTTAGAAGCCACAAGCTCATCCTGAATCATGCATTATGCACAGATCCCCCAGATCTCCATGACACTGACACATTCTATCAAGTTGTTTGAACAGTTTACCAAAGCCTCACTCTCCCACCTCTCCCAGGGCAGTAGTGGTGGTGCCTTTAAAATGTGATTAGGTCTTAAAGGCTTTAACTTCCTGAATGGATTAACCCCATTGGTAATGTTTCAGTTACCACTGAAAGGTAAGAGGATGAAGTCTTTTCCACCTTCCGTAGCACACTTGCTTAGGGCAGTACATACTGTCCCAGCTGTCTTCTTCCATGTGTTGACGCAGCTAAAGAGCCCTTTCCAGATGTGGTCTTTGAACCTTGACCATTTCAGGTCTGGATAAGCAATAAATTTTTGTTCTTTATGAATTACCTAGCCTGTGATATTTAGTTATGACAGCATGAATTGTACTATCACAGTGAGGCCCTAAACTTTAACTTGATATCAAAGTATATTCTCTGGTTTTTCTAACTCCCCCATTTTTTCTCTGTTAACATTTTAATTATTCCTGCTAAAGCATAGTTTGAAAATAAAGATTTTAAAAGCAAAAGTTACATACTGTTTTTGTACAACTATATGCAGTTTTATGCATCTGTGATATCTGTAGGCTACCTGGCTCCTGATTCCTTCACCATGAGTAGTTGGACCCTAGTTTGTCATGAAATAGAGTCCAAGGAAGTTCCCACAAGGCAGATGGAGAACTTCTATTTGCTTTACTCATGCAATAAATTCAGTGACTCTTGTCACAACAAAAGAATTTTAGGACTCCTCAGTAGGAGGCACCAAATGATTTATTTAGATTTTTAAAAAACAAATATGCAGAACAGAGTGTGGGACATTCAGAGAGTGAAACTCATTATGGCCTGGATCTAGGAGTATTTATGTGGTTTTGAGGATAGAAATACATGGAATTTGTGAATCTATAAAAAGGGAAGTTCATTTATAGACAAAAGGTTATGGCCCTTTCTATAGGGGAAGGGTGGTAGGAAATTTGTAGGGAAATAGTAAATTGTCCTGGGGAATGAAGATGGCCCATTTCAGCAGAGAAACACAGACACAGAGCCCAATTTATAGGCTTATTGTGACCTCAAGGCTATTCAGAATTTGTTGAAATGGGTTTCCTAGAGAGGAAAAAAGGTTTCAATAACTTTTGTGTCTTGAAGCTACAGTTTTTCTTACAGATGCATTCCTAAATTACTGTTTTCCTTGTCTCTTTATTTCTTCTACCCTACTACAAATGTTCTCTGTCCCTCTGGCTACTACTGACAGTATCTGTGGAGGCTTACAGAGGCGTGCTTTGTATGTGCATACTAAAGGACTCTAATGAGAGGAATCAGCCAGCATCTCCTCTACTCTTTTCTAACTCCATATTCTTCTGACCATGGTTACAGATTGCAGAAAAGTTTGATTTTCATGGAAGCCACCACAATCCCCCAGAAGAAGAAAGGTAACAGCTGTGCTTGCAAGTATTCAGGATTTCCCATTACTGGCATCTGTGCTCCATTACCTTTCCTCTCTATGTCTCTTCCCTTCCTGCTGAGCAACGTTAAATATGTTTAACTAGATTGAATACAGGATATAGAATGTTCACAGTCTTTAGGGACAGAGTAGTCATGCTACAGAAGATGTGTGAGACCAGTGACTTGATTGACACCCATTCACCTAAAATAGAATAAAACCCTAGAATTTACTCAGAATTATCCTGAAACTGAAGTAGTTTAGAAAATAGATAAAAGTCCTTCTTAATGCATCCTGTTACTGACCAATACCCAATCTCCCCACTATCAGTTTATAGCTGTTTATCACTTTATAACCACCATCTCAACAATGAAATCTGAACAGACTAATAATCCTAATAGAGCCATAAGCACAGGTTCTTCTAAAAGCATCAGATATGTTGAATACCACTTTCTACTTCTTTCTAATGCATTTGCTATGAAGGACAAACAGTATTAATATTCTCTAATACAGTTTCATTGGAATTGACTCTTCTATCTCATATATGTGTTTATATTTACTTTCAATTATTTGTAATTATACTTTAGAATTTTCATTAGTATAAACAGTATTTTTAAGTGCTGTAATATACAAATGTCCTCTTTTGTTATTTCTAAAACAAAGTGCTTATATTTCAGTTGTTGCTCTTTCACTGATAATGCAAGACATGGGTCCAACTGTCCTACTGTAAGATTAGTCCCTGCCTAACAGAAAATGTCATTAAGCTTTAATACTTCATCCATTGTAAAGATTTCCTAGGATTTGCATTCATCCTCCTGCCTCTTACTATACTACTTATACAACTTCTGTGAACCTCTGATTCTAAGCCACTAGCTTGTACTTTTGTCCCCAGAAGCATGAGCTCTGATGTCCTTCTAGATTTGTCATTTCATATCCAGGCCTGCCACCTTATACAGTAAACCCAAGTCCTACATTTCTAGTCCCCAGTCATAAAAAATGATTCCACTGAATCTCCATCTAACACTTAATGTAACTTTAGTTACATATGGAAACCAGGCCTACAGTTAAAATCCACTGCCCTTTTAAACTACGGCAAATTGCTGCTGACACTTTCATCTGTAAATCTGACCTCTGTAGTAGAGGTAGATAAATGATAGATCGTTCATAAGATACTTAGATAAACTGCCAAGATGGGTCTGATTCACATTATAGGAACTTAACAGATGGTAAGTGTTGATTTCCTCATTTGACTTTAATTACACTTTAGAGAAAATATTTTTCACTACCTTCTACCTTAGTGTTAACTTTCATTTAGCTTCATGTTCATGACTTCAGTAGATCAACCCTGTGGAATCTTTGATCGCAGTCATTCTCTGTTCCTGGCTGAAACTTCAAATTTTGTTTTCATATCCTTCAGTGTTGTGTGTTCTCTTCTTCTAACCTAAGTGTAGCAATAAAAGCTTCATTTTAGTATGATTGAGTTATTCCTTGAACATTGTTAAGCTCTTCAAATTTAAGAGAGAATTTTACTCAACCAAAAAAAGAGTAAAGTGTATAAATTAGAAATGCCTGGGATAGGTAAATACTTACTTATTTTACTTTTTTTCCCACTTTCTGAGATAAATTTAGGTATAACATGTTTTAAAAACTCTAATAATTAATGAAACTTTAAAAACAATGTTATTGTATATATTTAAGATATACATAGAACATGCCAATAAGTTCTAGTTGTTAAGCAAATTAACATATACATCATCCAACATAGTTATGCATTTTTTGTTTTGTTTTGCCTTTGTGTCAAAAACATACTTAGGTAGCATGAACTCCCACATACAGCATCATATTATCACCTCTTATCCTTACAATGTTCATTAGACTTCTAGACTGTTCATCCTATGTCAAGTACGTTATATTCCAATGCTCCATATCCCCCTAATTCCTCCTCACTCCTTTCATCTCTGAATCACTAGTTTTTGTATGTTTATGTGTGAAAAGATTCTTCATACAAATAATATCATATGGTAATTTTGCATGTTTATCTATCCTGTGTGACAGGATAATGTACTCCAGGCTCATCTATATAATAGCGTGTGGCAAAATTCCATTCTCTTCTAGAGGTGACTAATTTGCCTTTGTATAGAAGGATCACAGTCTCTTTATCCATTTATCCATTGATGGGCACCTGCATTGTTTCTGTGTCATGCCATGATGAATAATGATACAATGAACATGGGAGTGCAGATTTCTTTTTGAGTGATTTTATTTCCTTGGGGTACATACCCAGAAGAGGTATTACTGAGTAATATCATAGTTCTTATATCTATTATTTTAACTCTGCTCAGAACTCCAAAACCATTTTATAGTGCTTTTTAATTCAAAATTTTATTGGTGCATTATGAAAACACATCCTCATCACATTCAACATTGAGAGTTTGTACCAGAATATGACATGACTTGATTCTCATTTTCTCCTTCTCCCACCCACCCTGCAATCTCACATCCCCTATATACATAAGCTTTGCTTCCTTTTTCTATTACTATCACATTATTTTCCCCCTCATGATGTACCCCTACACCTTCTTTCCTTTTGAATATTTTCTATTTCACAGTATCAACTATGTATACTAGAACTCATTTACATCTTCTTTCTCTCATACCTGACAAAAGATACAATATTTACACATCTGTGACCTATTTATTTCACATATGAGGATGTCTTGAAGGGACATCTATTTGAGTATGAATGACTCAATGTTATCATTTTAATTACAAAATAATACTCCATTCTATAAAATAACTACATCTTCTTTATCCAGTGTCCAATTGGTGGATATTTTGGTTCTTTCTGAGATTTAGCAGTCACAAACTGAGATGCTATAAACATGTGTGCACATATGTCACTGTGATATGAATCTAATGAAAAAGTATAATTTGTTCAAATTGCTTAGCTAAACAAGCCCAAAACCATCTCTACTAGGTATCTCAGTCTAGTGTATAGACCTAACATCTTTATTTTTCCCTCAAAGCTTTTCTCTTGCACACTTAACCATTTCAGAAAATGCCATCTTCATCTCCCCTGTTTCTCAGAACAATCCCTTATATTCCTCTTGCATTATTTGCTTTCTTACATGTAGCTCTTATAATCTTTGGTTTTACCTTTCAAATATATTCATAATCCACCTAATTGTCTGCTTCCTTCTTGTCATCCTAATTTGAGGCATCAGCAGGAATCTCTCTTCTTGGATCTTAAAAGAGTCTCCTAAATCATCTCCTTTTTCTTCCTACAATCTATTCTGATCTGGTCTCCCTTCTGTTAACCTTTATCTCTCTAGTCTGTTCTCAAAGCAACTGTCATTTATTCAGTAATCCAGAATGTTATTCTCCTACCTTCACTCTTCATTTTACTCAAAATGAACACAAAGTCCTTCTCATAGCCTGCCATGAATGACCTGATCTTTTTCTCCCCCTACACTATTTCTACCCTATCTCATCCTATCCCATCCTGGCCTTTCCTATCCAGTCCATTCTTGTCTCATTCTATTTTAGGCCATGCTCCATCCTCAAATGTGCTAGTCTTGAGCCACCTCCAATTTGTCCTGCCTCTGCCATCAGCCATAATCTCCTCTCCCCTCATATCAGTTAGTGTCCAATTTCATCTTCTCCTCAACTATTTCCTCCCATCTGATCATTTTCATGGAGTCTGTTCTGAACATTCTGAACACAATGCACTGTTACCCACAGTTTGTCACCTTCATTGATCCTTCTGATCTTATACTGCTTTTCACTTGGTAATTTTATAAGCATAAAGCATACCATTGACTTTGTTTATTGATTACATTTGTTTATAATTTCGTCAATGACAAGCGTCTTTGTTTTCTACATAGAGCATAATGGCTGGCAGAAAGCAAATGTTCCAGGGATGTTTGTTGAATTAATGAGTAGATCAAGGAATGAATGAACTTTACATTTTCTGAAATAAATTAAAGTGATTTTGTTTGGCTGAATGGGAGATTTGCTACTACTCCTTTTTTAATACGATGTTGAAATACAGAAGGGAAAAGGAAATCTCAGTGGTTATCTGCAGATAAATGATTGAATGTTTAAATGAGCTTACTGGTTGTTTGGTCGTATTTTATATAGTTTTTTATGGAAAAACTAAGCTATCTTACTTCTACCCCCTCAACCCTTGCTAGATCTACAATTGTCAAAAAGGCACAAACCCACACTTGGTTCTTTTTTTTAAAGAATTTAGTTAATTAAATTCAATGAACCAGAAACACTCACAGTGAAAATCATCAACATTTATATGTAAAATAAAATCTGTTTGTGTCTAGCTTAAAGGCGATGTAGCTTGGGGCAAAAGGATTACAGATGAGGAAGTGAATAATCTGACATTGCTTTTCTTTGCATGTTAGCTTTCTAAACTCTCAGATGACAATGTTAGGAAATGCATTGCATGATAGCAGGGTATGACAAGCTGAAGAGTTTAAATTGAGTAACAAAAGCAATACACTTCAGATATGAAAACTGCTGTGGAAGCAACATCAAAAACTGTTCTAACAATGTAGACTCTTTACAATATGACATTATCTGTTCTCAGAGATTTTTAGAATTAAGTTCTTTCTTATACTGGTACAAATTCCCATTATGGAGTGCAATCATGATGTGTATATGTAATATACCAATAAAGATTTTAATTTAAAAAAAAACAATAAGGCCTTCTTTCAGAAAGAGATATACAGCTTTTGTACAGAAATATGCCAGGAGATGACTACATAATCAGGAAATGATTGGGTGGGATACAGTCTAAAATGGGGGCATGTGGTAAAGAATCAATATTTTCCTGATGCAGTTAGTGAGAAAAGGGAAGTTTAGAAAATGATGTGTATTTCTTGGGAATGCTTGTGAATCTGAACAATCTTTGTAATGTAAACAGATATAAAGAATGTTCTTTAATGTCTAAAGATAGCATTCAAATGTATGAGTGTGCATGTATATTTATAAATACATATGCATACATATGGGTATGTATATAAATACACACAATATGTGCACATGACCTACTATGTGAACATATAGACACCCACACATATGTGCATCACACATGTGCAAACACATTAATTTTGTGTATATACAAATATGGTGTTAGGAAGGTCCCTGATCAAAAATAAATGCTACTCTTCAGTCCTGATCTTAGATTTCTCATGCCTTATGGACAGTTTCTTTTCTGTAGACTGACTTTGGAAGCAGAGAAGCCCTTCTCATAGTTCACTATTCCTAGGACTATATCATTGCCTCTTTGTGAATGTGTCACATTGTCAAGTTGCTTTTCTCTGTGAAGGAAGGCAACATTGCTGCTTTACAAAGTATAAGACTGGAGAAGAATAAGGATGATGACAGAAAGAAATGAAAAAAATGGAAGGTAGTTGCAAAGATATACTTTGATACCTAATTCTGCCTTCATATGCAACTATGAAGAATTATCCCAGATTACTCATCCAAACTCAGTGTTTCCATTAATAGTCAGAAAATTAATGTGCTGCACAATTTCAAGTATATGTTTGCTAAAAATATAATAAATACATCAAATTTTAGGAATAGATGAAATTAAGAGCTGTATTATACTTAGCTATTGCCAAATTGTTTCATTAATTGATAAGTAGTTCCACTGTGGTTTATATTAAAAAGCCCATTGGATTTATTTACGAATAGATCTGAGATGATTTGTGTACATTCTGTTGATGCTTCCCAAGGAGTACATATTATTCACATTTTTCACAGAGACATGGAGGCAGGAAACACAAATTGTCTAGAATTAACCTTTACTTTTACTATCCAGGTTATTTATTTCTCCTAACTGTGGGAAATATCTCATTAAAACAATCTTAGCATAAGTCAAAGAACTGCAAATAAATTCTCCAGTAGAGAATGACAGATTCGTCAATTTTAGCTCTCTCCTCTACCCTGTATTTTCAGTCTTACTGTTAAAACTCATTCATATTTTCTTTTCAGTTGACATGTTTGTACCTGATCTCCAAGGTGAATCCAGTCTATCTTCTTAGTTATTTAGGATTATTCTGCCTCCTTCAACTGTGACAAAGCTTTACAATAAAATGCAGTTTGACATTCTGTAGGTAAATTTTAAGCATTCCATTCCTTGTTAGTTTGCCAGAGCTTATAGGATTCTAGCCAGAAAAATTGCTTAGATGCTTAGATCCTATCATTGCCTGTGTCAACAGATGAGATTTCTAAAGCCCATCAGGTTGCAAACCACTTTCTCATTATGTTGAATAATATATTAAATTATATCTCTACTTCTTTCCCATTCTTAACTTCGATGTATCTCAAAATAATTTATGAAAACTTTAGGGAAAGAGACCATGTTGTTCCTCAACTACACCATATAAATCATATAAAGTGTATTGCTATTCTTCAATGCCAATGCTTTCCATACTTACCATATTTGTGTATAGGTGTGTATACTTAGAAACAAGTATGTGTATATGCTTTCAGTGCATGTTTATATTATGGCAAGATTTAGAAGGTGTAGCTTTCCTATCTGCCATGAATTCTCTCCCTAAATTGTCTTTTACTGCTTAGCTATCACACACATATTTATTTCTACATGTAAAAGTAGAAACTTGTATTTTTCTTTCTTTTTTCCTCTATTCCTTCTTCACCCATCTCCATATTTTGAACTCTGGTTTCACCCAAAGACCTAGTAAGCATATTATATTTTGATTATTTGCAGTATAATTTAAAACCCACCAACAGGGCCCAGGGTGTTAGCTCAGTGGTGCTTGTCCCTCCCTGGCAAGCTCAAAGTCCTGAGTTCAATCCTAGGTAAAAAAAAAAAAAAAAAATTACTCAATGATACAGCCTCATGACTTGAGTCTCATTGAGCTCCTCTGGACTATAGTGCTACTAACAGAATATATCTCATAAAGCAAATGTGACATAGCACTGAAATTATCCTTTTCAAACATTGTACATGTTTGTCATATAGGAAGATCTTCAGCAATGCACGCAGAACGGTATCATCTTATGGAGTCCATTTCATTTCTGTGTGAGTCTCTGTCCTTATTATGCTGTATTCTTAGGAAGTGCAAAGTTGGGTTGGGGATTTAGCTCAGTAGTTCCAGTGCCTGCCTTCCAAGTGCAAGTTCTTGGATTCGGTCCCCAAGTTACCACATACAACAATGCCAGGTGTGGTGACTCACACTCACCAACAATCAAAACTACATACCACAGTGCTGGGAGTGGTGGCTCATGCCTGTAATCCCAGCACTCAGGAGGCAGAGATGAGGATTTGTGTGACTCTGAGACAGAGCTCAGGGCCAGCCTGAACTACAAAGTGAGACCTTGTCTCATAAAAACTAAAAAAAAAAAAAAAAAGTCCCAACTTACCTTCAGCTGGAGAACACAGATAACAAACAGGTAAATGTGCAAATTGGCATAAATTGAGTTAATGATACCATTATGTAAGGGAATGGAAAAAGTGATGTGACAGTTCCTGTTTTGATTTGTATGTCAAGAAACATGTTACAAAGAATAGAGTGATACCACACCAGCGCTGTACTTTCTTCTGACATACCCACGCTGCATTTGTCTGAGGATGCAGACATGCTATACAATGTGCCACAACCATACATTACAGGACGGGGAACTTATCTGGGAGCCCCTTGCTCTCTTTCATTCAAATTCATTTACTCTCAGCAGTTGTAAACATGGTTTCTCCTTATGTCTGATAACTCCATTATGACTTCCGTTCTGCTTGGATTAAGGCCATGATCTGCCTGGTGATTTTATCCCTAGACACTATCACCAGCTCTGATCCTTCTTTATGACTACATTTACTGTAGCCTAAGAGCAAAACAGAGCTGGCACATCTGCTTTTGTCCTCCTCCTAGCTTGTGGTCCTCCTTGCCAGGGAGAGAAGAAAGATAAAGAACCACCTAAAGGTAAATTCTAATTACCTCCCCAAAGGAAAGCAACTGTATCAGAGATGTTTTCAATAACAGTGCCAGGTGTCATTTAGGATTTTATTTAGAAATTGAGAAATGACCCAGCAGCACTTGTTATCATAAGGTAGAATAATTTTTGTGGATAAATTTTGCCACAGTTGTCATTATCATAAACTGCGTAATCTTCAGTTTCTAATACTTGGAAGAATTTTTGTTAGTACATGTTTGCTGAACATAATGTTTAACTTATGTGAAGCTGTACATGTTCAGAACAAATCTTAAAATTTTTTCCACTCCCTTTCCTTCTTTCCCTCTATCTTTCCATCTTCTTCCAAGTTATCAAAGACCTACCTATCAGCCCACTATGTATATCTTCATTTTGTTCTTTACGTTTTGAGTTTCTCATATATTTTAGGTTTCTGTGTTGGATTTATTTTTCTTAAGATTATGGTTTCAAGGTGCATCCACTTTTCTTTAAATGACTTGAGTTCATCTTTCTTTATGGAAAACAGTACTGTTTCCAGGTTTTGGGGTCCTGGGATCTGTTTCCAAGTTTGGTATCTAGATTTCTTTGTCTTGAATAAAAAGTGGGTGAAATGAGTACCAAAGGTAGTGAAAATGTATATTTGTTTAAATTAAGAAATTTTTCTCTGCAGAAGTAATTTGGGCCAAAGAAAATAGGATAAAAATACACTCTACAGGGTGAAAATGGGCTTCTGTGAAAGAGAGAACACAGAAGTCCAGAGTTCAATGCAATTTTTATATTTCCTGCTTCTCAGGCTGACGTCTGATCTAGACTGTCATATTTATTGAGTACGTTCTTGAGTTCGTATAAGAAATATCGGAGATAGCACTCTGTGACTGGCTCCTTATGCAGGGTTTGAGAACTGTTTTGTGCCTATGTCTTGGAAGTTTGTAAATAACAGATCATGCCCACTTCCCATCCATTTTGCCATGTCCTAATCTCCTGTCTCATTTTCCCACTGAGAAATGCATATCTATATAATTTGTATGTGGTGCTGAAGGAATGGAGATCTCCATCTTCAAATAGCTACTGTATTTCCTGTTAGAAGGGGCTACAGATCCTAGTAACTGGGGATTATGTGCTCTACAACTATCTTGGGATGTTGTGCTTTACCTCCTGGGTTGAAAGAAAAAGAAAAGAACTGTCAGCAGACAGTGAGAAAAGAGTGTCTATAGAAAATTCGTTGCATTTGTCAGAAGTGTTACTGGAGATCCAGTTGATCATTAACTCAGTCCTCATTTGACTGTTCTGGAAGATTGCTCCAGACTTGGAAGGTAACTCTCTTCCCATAAGTGATCATTACTCCTTAGGGTAATAAAATCCATGTAAAGCTCTCTAAATTTCTTGGAATCTCAGAGATCACAGGTTCAGGATAAAGGCTGGGAAATTGTAAGTGTTGCTCCAGGGAGGAGTTCTAAAGCTGGACATTGCAAGTGTTGTTTAACAGATGTCTCTTTGAATCCTAAAAATTATTTATTCATATCTTGTTGTTATCCATCTTGGAGAGGTGTAATGTTCATTTCCACCTTGATAAGGTACATGGAGGGCTAATAAACTTGGTTATGCCAACTCTTAGACACTCCCTAAATAGATAACATGCTTATAAGCAGAGATAAGAAGATTTGGCCCAGAGTTTTACCAAATGAAGGTCAAGCTTTGTACCGCTTTTAGTTACCTGTTTATATGGCTGTACGACCCTGAACACACCTGGTCTCATCTACTTTTAGCTACATGTTGGTTATTTGTAGACCCAGTCAATGAATCATGTATTTTCGTAAAAACTGCTTTTAAACCTTTGATTACTGCAGAAGAAAACATAAATCATACTTTTCACAAGAAAGAGATGAAGGGCCCAGAACTTGATTTGTCCTTTATCACTGTGGTGGTCTCTGTGTTATGACGATGTCACACTTTCTATTAACTCCTTTCAGATACATACTTTATCCATCTTCTGTTAGTTTGTACACTGCTATGGTCTACAATTGAAAAACTGAACCTGTGATAGAAGTAGATTTTTGTAATGATTCTATGGATTTGACTGATATTCCTATAAGAAAGTTATAGATATTAAAGCATTTGGCTTTTCTGACCTCGAGTCACTGAGATGGTCTTAGCACAGTCAGTTCTAGTACACTGACTGAATATTTCTTTTGGGCTGTATGTCAGTGTTGTAGCTGGAAGCTAACACAGTGGCTTGACTTGATGTCAAGGAAAGCAACACATCTTTCATCTTGTATTTTGCAAACATCTAGTATTGGTCTGTTTGTTCCCACAATACAAGTTTTGTGAATTAATACCTTCTTTCCCAGTTAAGTATTTAAAACTGATTTTCCTGAACTAAGCAAAGAAAATAAGTTTAAAAGATGGGTAGGTGGGTTTGCGTGATTGTTTGAAAGCAGTTGATTAAATAGATTTGAGAGCTACAGCCAAATTAAAAAAGACTGGAACACTTTACCCATTTCTCTTTCTTATTTTTCAGACATGAAAATTGCTCAGACATCAAATCTAGTCTGTGAAAAGCATTAAGTGTTTCAAAAATCCATATGTCTTATCAATCTATTGTGCTCAGGGAGAAAAAAACCCAACTTGTGACATTATTTCCTTCTGCTCCAGAAACCTGGTAATACCTTATTGTACATTAAAAGTAGAAGCAAATTTCATTATAAAGAGGTTCTTGTGACAAAATCTATGAGGAACATTATGTTATTAACTTAGACGTCTGCACTTACAATATAGCTTTTCCAAGACAATTTTTGTTGGGCTACAGGTGGTTATTTAAGACAATCAATTTACATAGAACAATTTATTCTTTTTTCATGCTGTTAAAGCAAATTGGTATGTAATTAGATTTATATACTGAATAATCTCATTTGCATATCCAATTAATTCTTCCTGTTTTAATTTGCTAGGGTTGAATTCACATTAGTAGTAAAAATAACACTTAAATTATCAAGGCCTCAAATTTTCCTTTGCTATAACTTGTTCAAGATGTTCCACTTAAAAATTGAGCCCCAGGATTCTTTTCAAAATCTTTTGGGAATATGTGAAATACTTTACCTAAAAATACACTTAGATGAAACCTATAGTGTTGAGGTTTATGCTTTGTTCATAATATATGAGGTAATAAATATTATAAAGCCACTTCATCCCTCATTACATAAAGTTATTTAATAGAAGGAAAAGCTAGTTTTCATGTTTCACCTCTGACTTCTTTCACATTTCAGAATAGAATGAAACACAGACACACATGTGCTCAGAAATGGCATTTCTTCCCAAGTGATTTATATTTATTCTTCAATTGTATCAGTTCAAGTACTGAGATTTATCAAGGTGTTGAACTAAACTATAGGTGTCATACAAAATGTATAATAAATAGATTTCAATATATGAGGGTTTCATACTTTCTGCTTTTGTAAATTTGAGTGTTCATCTAATTTTATCTGTTTGAAAGTTAATATCCTCTTTTGTTAAAAACAAAAGAGAAAAATATATACCAGTTATACTTACTATGATTTCACATAGCACAGCATATGAAAGTGCAGTCAACTCACTGCCCTTGAGTTCCACCCCTACAAATTCAACCACTTATGAAGCAGAAATATTGGAAGAAAAAACTATGTCCATTTAAGACATATACATCTTTTTGTCATGTGAATATTCCTTAAACGATGCAGTCTAACAGTAAATTTGCATAGCATTTACATTTTATTAGGTAATATGAGTTATCTTGAAATTACTGAACAAGATGATGAGCACAGACTATATGTAAATAGTATCATAGGTTGTGACAAAGAATTGAGAATCTGAAGATATTGGTATTCTAGATGTCAGAGCCTTTGATCCAATCCTGTGGATCCTAAAGGATGACTGTGACTAAACACTCAACCAGCAATTATGTCTGACATTTACTATAGGTACATGAACATAATTAATATGAATATTCAATATACAGGATTCAATAATATTTTGTTACAGCTGTGAATATTAATTAAATTTTTAAAATCTCTATACCCTGGATTTAAACATAAGCTAAACAATTTGCATTTAATCTCTCTTTGCCTCTTTTTCTCCATCTGTAAATTAGTAATAATAAATACTTCATAGAATTTGGTCAGAATTGAACAATTAATGTAATATTCTAAAGTTTGTAAACATTTAGAATACTCCCTGGTACATAATAAAGTCTCTTCAGATGTTTGGAGCTAAGTTACTCTCTTGTTGCTGGGATGAAATACTTGACATTCACAGTTTAAGGGTAGAAAGGTTTATTTCAGCTCATACTTTTTAAAGATTTCAGTCCATCCTTGGCTCTCTCAAAGGAAAGGCAGTATGGTAAAGGAGAAAGCGCTCATTGCAAGGCAGGCAGGAAGTAGCAGTCTTCAAAGGAAGAGGAAGTTTATGTGTACGTACCCTTCGATGCCATACACAGAGTGACACATCTCCTCCCTCTAGTCTTCAGCATACCAAGCTTAATAGCCATCAGTAGATAGACACTCAGAATCAACTCACTTCCCCAAAGCCCCGCCTATGAACGCATATGGTTTTGGGGGACATAAACCATGACCATGACTGTCATCACCATCTGAAATGAACATACATACAGATCAGCTCTTTGTCATTTGTATTACAAAGTGTTTTAGTTTGCTAGGGCTGCCGTAACAAAATACCACCGGAAAAAAAAGTTACCACCGATGGAGTGGCATAAATAATAGAATCTTATTTTCTCAGTTCTGAAGTCTCAAAATCTCAGGATGAAAGTGTTAATCCTATAGAATTTTCCTGTGTCCTTGTCTAACCTTTCTCCTGTGCTATCCAAATTTCCTCTTCCTAGAAAGACACTAAGTAGATTAAAAGTCTCATTTTACCTTAATCACCCTTTTAAAGATACTGTTTCCTAATATAGTCACATTCTGAGGTTCAAGGGTTTAAGGTGTTAACATATGGTTTGGGCAGAAGATTATTCAGCTCAGAGCACGAATAATGAGCTTTCCTTTTCTATGGAATGTATGCTGAAACTGTGCTTTCTGATCTGGCACAAAAATGTCCAAATACTCATTTTCTTAAAGTGATGAGGGAGCATATATAATCTATGCTTTATCTCAGCAGTTTTGCCCACCTTCCACAACCATTCTTTCAAAGTCCTACTTTGATTTTTCTTCCCCTGGATTTTTAGTTTGGATCTCAGACGAATGTGGTAGATTACTATAGAATTATTTGGTCTGGAAATCTAGATTTGCTATTTATCATATAAATACACATGTAGAGCTGATTTAAATGCAAGAAAGTTATTCTCTTCTGTGAGCCTCCCCTTTACTTATCTGTAAATGGGACATACATCCTCACAGAGATGTACTTTAAGACAAGATGAGGAAAATAATTCTGTTTATTCTATAAATGTTCTAGTTTTGTTACAAAATGATATCTGATATTTGCTTACTGGAAAAGCAGTTGTGAGTTACATGTTATATTTTATGATTATTATTGATTTATAATTGTTAATATTAAATGACTACAGAGGTCACTTTACAGAAGACATTAATTTTGTAGCTCAAGAAATAAATTTACAATTTGATGCTGGTGTCTTTTTAGGTTCTAAAAAAATCTGGACAGATAATTAACAGAGATTGATGTGTAGCTACAGTAGGGTATGCCATCCATCCTGGATTGAGTGCAGATTGGCTTTTTGAGGCAGAGAGATGTGAGAAGGGAGGAAATGAGAACAGACACAAAAGAATTAATGAAAAACTCAATTGAGGACCTAAACAGTAGAGGAACTTGCTCAGTGGGACAAAGCAAAGAAACAGAAGTTGCTTCCGTGGTCTCAGTAGACTCTGGAGAGTGACTTTCTGCAGTGTTGTCTGAATCCTCATATATGAAGAAGTGCTTTGTCCACTTGCGCATCAAAAATTACACACTTGCCATTGTAATTTTGTTATTTAAACTTTCATAGATCTGCTTTATAAAATTTTTTATGGCTCACGGTTTAGCCCTTTGAATATTTTAAGTGCAAGTAAACTCTTGGTCTGTGAACTTCATTTTTGGCAACACTCAAGCTTCTATTTTTGGAATCTTGTTCAGAGCCAAGTCATAGTACATGTCAGTACTTAAGCTGGGCAGCACTGTTTTTTGGTTGAAAATGAATTGTATCTATAAATTAATGCAGCTGATTTTCCTATGTGGCTCATATATCAGCTCTGTGTAGTCTTTTAAAGGAGTTTAAAACTTTCCTGAGGTAATACATCCAAAAGCTTTTTAAGAAACTATGAATCACTCTCTACAGAAGTAATGACTTCATAATTTTTATTAATTATTCACTTACATTATAACAAAATACTTTAAGGTAATAAATATGCATTGAGTTACCTTTTTAACAAACAGATGTTCATTGGGTGGTATCTGTAAATTGAAGTATTTTCCCTATTCAGTTCTTAGGTTCATAGGAAAATATCCTGAGAACGGTCATATGAAACAATCTCAGCAACAGAAATAAATAATCTAAGTCTCCAAACATAATAATTGATATAGTGAAAACTATTATTCATATTTGCTCACTTGAAATCCACTAAATCCTTCTATTCATGTTGATTTAGTGATTTTAGCATTAAATGTTTTTCTTTCTCCTACTTTCTCTCTAAATCTTTTGTTTTTAATCTCCACTATTATATTCATTTTCTCTCACATTACTTCTCTTTTGGGATATTAATAACAACCATAAAATATCAATCTTCTTGCCCTTTAATTTATTTTATTACCTTTCAATGTTTGCTTAAAAACTGATGTACCTGATGGACACTAGGGACTGAATATCTGATTGCTATACAGTATTTCTCTCCTGTAGAACCAAGTGACCTGTTCACTAAACCAAATCCAAAATGTGGTCTTGATTTATGCCCTTGTGCTGCTCAGGTATAAGTGGTTCCAGAGGGCCAGCGAGCTACTGGGAAACATCTTTGGAATATTAGTGCTTCTAGAGAAGTGGAAATTTTTGGTAGTTTTGTTGCTATTGCTTATTTTGTTTTTTGTATTACAGCTCTTGGTAGATACAACTAACCTGATGATAGAACTTATGTTTATTAATGTGCCCAGTGTCTTATTTCCCTTCTTGGAGGTGATCATATGGTTTGTTTTTGAGGGAATATTTCTCTGTCTGACCCAAGATGTGCTGCAGGAATTCCAGTCTAATCTGGAATAACTTTGAAAACAGAGATCTTTCCTACCTTAGCCAGGGTCAGTGTTTTGTTCACTGTCCCAATATTTGTTGGTTGTTTGAAATATTCTCTAAGAAAAACCTCTCAAAACTGCAAGACTTTGAAAGTACATAGACTAAGGCAGTAGATAGTAATTTTATCAACACTTGTGCTGTTTTTAAAATCATGTTGTTTGTAATTGTGGATTTTGAAAAATTCTTACTTTCTCTGTGTTATAATCACAATATACATTTCATGTCTTATATTACTATGTAATTTATGTCTCCTTTTCCTGAAAGAATTTATGAAGCCAACCTAAGGATATTAAGAGAATGAACTAACATACAGTTACTCTTTCTTAATTGTTGCTTGGGTATAGCATCCAGATCTGCCCTACAATAGATGTTTAAAGGATATACCGTTGTTTAGGAAATAGAAAAATATTTGGGAAAAGAGTAGTATTAATATTATGTGATGCTTGCATTGGAATATATTTTTCAGTCCTTTCCAATCTTAGCAAACATAGGCAGGAAATTTGAAGTAAACTGTATAATAAAAAATGGTAATCTGCAGCCTTCTTTGAAGGTATTTTTCTCCTCCTATGCATTATTTGGGCTAGATATTATATCCTAGGTGAGAAGAAACTTGACCCATTAACATTTTATTTGTGTGCAAACATTATGGAATACAGAACTTTGTGAATCAAGGCATATTTTATTCTAAAATCAGTTGGCTTTTAATCAATTTCCTAAATAATTTTTTTGAAAAAAACTTAGTTTCTGCATGGGAAAGTGTCACACATTGTCACAGTTCCTCTAAAAATAACACACTCTATGATTTATATAAATCCTAATAGCCAATGTATAAAATCATTTTGCTTTATTTCTTCTTCCCTCAATATGGTACACGGTCTTACTGAGAAGCTTACATTGCATTTTCAATCATTAACTCTGAAAAGAGTTCAGGGATGTTATACTTGAGACATCCACAGCTCTAACTGCAAAGACAATTCTTATCTGCAAAAAAGTGTAAGCACTATTGCATCACTCAAAATTTGTGCCAGACTTTCTTTTGTTAACATTTTTAATGACAAGCTGTCTCCTTGGTTCTGTACACCCTTGACCTTTGTCAGAATGAGACTGGCGTTGAAAGTTTATCTGCTGCTCTCATAAGAGTTGAATTAAGGGTCTTGATTTCAGTTTAACGCAATGCAGCATTATCTCCCTCCTATTTATATCATAATTCCTGTGTTTCCATTTCTCATCCTACCTGTATCCTACCATGTAGGAAATTACTCAAGGATCAGGTTTATAAAATTAGAGATCATTTTAGACTAAGTCATTGATTCTCTTGAAAGTATAACACCTTATTGAGAAACCAGACGTGTTCATGATATGAAAAAGAATCAACCGACCCTAAAGGATTGGGCTCTTCCAGAACTGTCTGAAGTGATGGAACATGAATATTTTAGCATCTAGTAACCTGAAAAGTGGTTCTTATGAAACACGTTCATAAATCATTGTAGTATTACCAAACTTCCTCTCATTCTAACTTCCAGGGTGTTCCTATTTTAGTATTATTTTCCCGATATTTAAAAGTCAATTGAGTAAGAAAACATTTTCTGTCTGATAAGTGAAAATATTTTAAAAGTAAAATAGACTTTCAAGAATAGAAAAATGATGGGGCTGGGGACATAGCTCAGTGTTTCTGGTGCCTCTCTTGCAAGCACAAGGGCCCGAGTTCGATTCCCGGTAACCACATACAATACTGGATGTGGAGACTCACGCCCAGCAGCAATCAGTACCACATACCACAGTGCCAGGTGTGGTGGCTCATGCCTATAATCCCAGCAGTAAGGAGGCAGAGGCAGGAGGATTGCTGTGATGTGAGTTGGAGGCTGAGCTCAGGGCCAGCCTGAACCATAAAGTGAGACCCTGTCTTTAAAAAAAAAAAGAATAGAAAAATGGGAAGCTTTTATTTTCATGGAGACAGTATAACTTTGACCATATTTACCAAAAAGGTTAGTAATGAACTTTACATTCTATGAAATTTTAGGAACAAAATAGAAATCACATGATAAGGCATGTCACATATAGTCTTATTTTCTGTCATGATATCTCAAGAGGTAAATATTGATGCAATATCCAAGAAGCTTGGAGTTAATTTTACTGGTCATAAAAGTAAGATAAGGGTGGTGTAACAATCCTTGCCCAAGAATAAGACGTTTGGTCTAAATCCAGAAGTATCATTAGATCATCTATGTGGTTCTGTCTTCAGAACACATTTTACAAGTTTGAGTCAAAAATTTGTTCTTATAATGAGTGTGTATTTTCTGTCAGAGCACTGCATATTAGGAAGAACACCTATGTGAGTTTGTTCTCCATTTGAACCCAAATTTTAGTACAGTGCCTAAATCATAATATGGACTAATTTAACATTTATTGAATGAAATAAATGGAAGGATAGATGCTTTTCACAATCTTATTGGAAAAAAAATAAGTTGTGAGAGATCAAGTCTCCAAAGTAAGTTCAAAGTTAGTAAATGTTTAAAGTTTGTGATTAAAATTTCATTTACAATAGTCTTTTCTTAGATATGGACAGCTGGGCAGCAGCAGAAGCTCAGTGGTAAAATGTGAACACAAGTCTGGCTGTTCATTAAAATATTCTACTTACAGCTTATCAACTATGTTCATTTTCATAGTGTGGAAAAATTGTGTTGCAACTAAGTGGTTTGCCTCAGAGTTCAGGAGGTTGTTTAACTGGGAGTTCTGGTCAGATACTTCCAAATTCAAATGAGCATGTTCTTTGAAACACATAATGTGTAATAGTTGAAGATTATAGTGGTGGTTTGATGTAATCTGGGGTATTTTACTCATTCCTACTTGACAATCAAACACAATTATGGAATGGAACTTCCAGTTTTTACAGTTTGGAAAATTGTTAGTAGCTGAAAATAAATACATATGTTAATGCCATGAAGTACTTGACCAAGCAAGAATATTTTCCAATTCTGAGAACAGAACACAACTGTATGCATTCCAGCATGCAAAAAAATAACTCCTACATTTAAAACACTTACTGAAAACCTTAAGTTAAAGTGAATATGCAAGCCCAGATAATATGAACTGTTTGATAAGGAACATTAGAAAAATCTTTAACATACAGCTTTTTATTATAGGCTCATTACATCAATCTCTCCAGTGGGTAATGGAACTTGTATATATACTCCGATGTCAGAGTCTCCTTGCAGGCTTTTTATTCATGCTGAAGTAAGCACAGCAAACTTATTTGCTGTCAAGGTACACTGAATTTAAGATTAGTATTTATTTTGGTTCTAAGGAATTTTTGCTTTTGTGAGTTGAAAGTTGGATCAGCTGCATGAAAACAAGACGAGACTACAGGGAACACAGGAAGTGAATTAGTTTTTTTGTTTTGTTTTGTTTTGTTTTGTAGATATACACTCTGTAAACCCACATAGTTAGCATGGGATGCATATGTGCGCTTTCTCAGATGGGCGAGTCATACCTTGGATGGATGTATTTCTGGTTCTATGATTCAAGTAGACAGAAAGGTTCAGTAACCTGTACTGTAGTGTTTGGTTTCTAAAGCAAAGAGTTCTGGAGGGGGATTAAAGATATTTTTTAGAAAGGAATTTCTGAAGTTCTTTTTGACCAGTGTGCTTATTATTGTTAGGGAAGAATGTGGGCTAAATCCCTCAAAGTTTAAGCAGCTGCACATTCCATAAAGTTGACAGGTAACATTGATAAGCCATTCTAGCTTGTTCTGACACTTGAATATAGGGTTTATAAGGTGCCAAGTATAACTGAAGACATAGGAATTGCTTACCATAGGAAAGGTCAGAAGAGAAGCCCTGCACAAAGAAATAACCACTTGGACTAAAGCTAACCCTATAACACAAAAGAATTAAGAGATTCATATCACAGGGAAATATGTGCACCCATATTTATAGCATCTCAGTTTGTGATTGCTAAATCTCAGAAACAACCAAAATGTCCATCAACTAGACACTGGATAAAGAATATGTAGATCTTTTATAGAATGAAGTATTATTTTGCCATTAAAAATGATAAGATTGAGTAATTCATACTCAAATGGATGTCCCTTCAAGACATACTTGTAAGTGAAATAAATAGGTCACAGATGTGTAAATATTGCACCTTTTCTCTGGTATGAGAAAAGGAAGACGTAAATGAATTCTAGTATATGTAGTTGATATTGTGAAATCGAAAACATTTAAAAGGAAAAGGGTAAAGGGGTAAATAAAGAGGGGAAAAAGAATGTGATAGTAATAAAAAAGAAAACAAAACTTATGTATATAGGGTATGTGGGGTTATAGGGTGGGTGGGGAAAAGGGAAAAATGAGAAGTCGTGTCATATTCTGGTACAAACTCAATGTTGAATGTGATGAGGATGTGTTTTCATAATGTAGCAAGAAAGATTTGAATAAAATAAGGGGAAAGGTCACAGTGGTGATAATAATGGATAGGGTGATTCATTAATTATTATCTAATTAATACCTTAGCTACTACGATAAGTAATCTACCTATATTTCCGTGTTTTACTCTAGGATTAAATTGCACAACTACTATTTTTCTGCGGTGGAAAGATGACCAGGCACCAAAGCAGTTTGCCCCAGTGTTCAGTAGAGTGGTTTTTTGGAAGTTTTGCTACCAAATAATGACATTTCTATTTTACAGAGAAGAAAAAGTTAGAATCAGGGTAGTACCATCATTTACTGATGTTTATACAAAATAAATTCAAAATCTGTTCCACCTTTTCTCAATGTATTGTTGTTTATGATCTCCTTTCATATTTGTAAAGTACCATCGTTTCTGTTGTTTTAAATTATAAACCGTTAGTCTCATCTTTTATTCCCTATATATATTTACAGTAGAATTGTCTATTTTGCTTTATCTTAACTGATAGGCTGGAAAATGTTTATTATTATTCAGATTTTATCTAAAGAAACTGAAACTTAGAGATGTGAGATGACTTGCCCTGGGATATTTCACTGTTCATAAGTTTAATAACAAACTCCACTTTCTCTCCAATTGATTGGGTTCAAGTTTCTATAATTGAAATCCCAGAATTCTAGGTCCTAAACCTATGATACTATAAATAACACACCTCAAAGAACTTGTATACCTGCACAGACTGCTATTTGGGGTTCCGTTAGTTGTATTTGGTTTCAAAATATCACAAGTTATACATAATTACTTATTCTGTGTCCTTAGACCCAAAGTTGGTACTTTTAAAAATTGATTTTATTGGTACATTTTGTATACACATTATCATGACAATCAACATTGAGAATTTGTACCAATACATGACACAACTTAATTTTCATTTTTTCCCAATCCTCTACCCCACACAACCCCATGCCCTGTATACAAAAGGTTTGTCTCCTTTTTTGTCATCAAATTTTTTCTTTCCCTTCTTTACTTATTTCTACTCCCCTTTTTCCTTTGAATATTTTTTTACTGTTTCATAATACCTGTTGTACATTGTAGAACTCATTTACACCCTCAGTTCCAAGATAAATCTATAGCATCTTATGAGGACCACTTGCCTTTCTAACCTTCCATGAGGACTGACTTGCAACATCTTTTACAATAATGTTGAAGTTTTTTGTCGAATATTATTTAATATTTCACTTATTTGACTTGACTTCCTAAATATAAGATGTTGAGCTTGAGGTCAGAAAGCAAATCTTTTTCTTTTGTATTATCTACAGTTTTTACATTGTCCAGACTATATTTGCTGTGCAAAAGTATTTATGTGGCACTCTCCCTTAGAAGGATGATATATGTATTCACCTTCAATGTGCATAATGTTTCTAAGACATTATATTAAATACATGTGAATTTCTCAAAATGTTACTATCATTCAAATGCATGGATCTGGGAGCCTAGTCAAGGATTGTTTGAACAGCTTCATTTTCTCAGATATAACTTGTATGTGAAAGCCCATTTCTGTTTGTCATTTATTGGTTTTTAAAATACCATGATAATTTGTTGCAAAGTCACTGGGCTTTGGCAAATCTCTATTCCCTCCTGGCCAGATAAATTTACATTATTTCCCAGGCTACATTGGCTGTGAGCAATCTATTTGAGGAATAAACTCAGTTTAACTGAGAGTAGCCAGCATCTTGAAAATTGTAAAGCTACGGTACTTACAAATTTTCAAGGTCTAAAAGATGGTATAAAATGATTGCAAAAACCACATAGTATTCTCAAAATATTTTGAAGAAAAAAATAGTTTTAAGTCTAGAAGGGATTCATTTAAGAGAGATGCTTTATGTTTGAGGTGTGGATTCAGTCATATTGACATAAAACAAGTTATTTCATGTGTGTGGAGATAAAACTAAACTCTACAAAATAAACAGCATTTGTTTTCCTGAGATAGCCAGGACATTTTACTTTGCATAAATTTGCTCTACTTTTAAGAATTGAGAGTAATATTGTTTCTTAGACATGTTCTGTGTTTGGTCTGCTGCAGGCCTATCTTAAACCTGCCATTAAATGGCTTATATCCAGAAAATTAAAATTATAGTATCTAGCAAATTCAGAAGGTAAACTTACTTTGTATGTTTTTTATTGTGTATTAACATGTTTGTGATACATAATGAACATATTCATCTTGAAAATTTGGTACATGTATACCCCAAAGTCACATGAAATTCCAGTGTCCTATTGGAATGACATTGAATTATCCTCTTTTGGGGTTTACTGCTGCCTCTATGTTTCTCTGCCAACAGTGATAATCTATAAATTGATTACTTCCTCTTTGCATTTTCAAAAGCAGAAAACATGGAAATACAATTTGCCATATCCCAGAATGACATGCCAATTAGATTGACATGAAAAAGGAACAAAAGCCCAGAGTGGTAAAGTAACTTATTCAAATTTGTCATAACTATGCCCCCCTATAGTACTAGATAATATAGTAGATAATAATTATATTATTAAATATCCATCTATATCAAACATTATTTGAAGATCTTGACGGTTTGATTTCATAGCTGAAGAGTCTAATGTAAACCATCAATTAAATAAATTCTCATGCTATTATACTGAATAACTAAAAAACTATGTCTCTTTAGCTGAGCCAATAGCTACAGTCTTAGCCTAAGCTAAAGGCAGCTCATTCTTAGCCCATGGCAACAAAGGAAATACCCTAAGCATGGTTTCACTGATCCCTAAATCGTCATGTCTAAGAGATGGTATATAAATAATATACTGATTGTGTACTCACACCAAAGGGGTATCCCAAAGCTAGGTAGCCCTAAGGAAGGAGATCCTGGCTGTAAATATCCCAGGAACTCATCAATCCTTGAATATTTAACTTGATCCTGGGATTTATGCAACTAGGGCTGAAATAAAATATTTTAGATTTTATGTATGAGATTTTGTATTATTTGTAAAAATCAAGATCAACTTTTTCCAAAATGGGCTGTGGATAGTTTACTTTCAGAATGCTTTGTAAGAGAAGAAAGTAACCTAAATAATGGGAGGGGGTGTATAAACACACCGTTTTCATCATGTTTGTCATCTACTAGCAGTTCTGAGGAGATCTATAATAAAGAAATACCACTTTTATTTCACCTAGTTTCTCCCCAATTTGGGTAAACAAGAAAATCATCATCACTTCTTTTACAGCTCCTGTTAACACAGAATTCCTGCAGAGCAGATATGGGGAAAGTTTATGGGAATATATTCAATTCATTTAACAAATATTTATCATATAACTGTGTGTCAGATATTATGGGTCACACTCATTATAAAAATAAAAAACTCATGCCAGAAAAAAGATGCGATATTTAACTATCTGTGACCTATTTATTTCACTTATGAGGATATCCTCAAAGTATGTCCATTTAAGTATAAATGATTCAAACTTATCATTTTTAATGGCAGAGTAATAATCCATTCTGTAGAAGAACCACAAGTTTTTTATCCAGTCTCCAGTTGATGGACATTTGGGTTGTTTCCAAGATGTAGCAATCACAAATTTAGCTGCTATAAACATGGATGCACATATGTCTCTGTGATATGGAGTGCAATCATGATGTGTATATGTAATGTAGCAATAAAGATTTCAATTTAAAAAAACTCATGAAGCTCACTCTGTAGTGAAGGAAATGCTTTTGTAAATCACAGTTCAAATTTAGTATGGAAAGTATGGTTTTCCACAAAAGTAGGGTGTACAGAGTTCAAAATTTAAACCCTCTGATCACCTAGTTTTTGAAAAGTAGCTCCAACTGCTAGATTCTGAGGCTGAATATACTAAGCATTAGTTCTCACATGTGTGAAAGTCAGTGAAAAAGAGTGTCGGGAACCAACTGTGGCCCATGCAGTCACTCGGGGATGCAGGATGTGTGATTAGTTAGGGACAAATCTAATCTATAAAGAACAAGAGATTAGGAAGGAAAGATGGTTGGTAGAGGAAGCTCATATTAGGTCCAAAACGAAAAAAAAAATATCTCTTGAGGTTGAAATTTGGGTTTGTCAGCATATAGGTTTCCTTGGAGTTCATGGAATAAAAGCAGACTCAAAGAAAAAGAAATATAAGCAGAGATTTTACAATAAAGAGCTAAAAAGATATTTTTTTCCACCAGCAGCCTCTTTGGTAACAGGGAAAAAAGGAATAAAAAATGTTTAAAGGAAAGTAGAAAAGTAGATTAGCATAGAGTAGCATATTTGGTAATTTTATTCATCAGTAAAAATGAAGGAAACAGTGGCATATACTGTCATACAGAAGAACTGTAGAAATGTGATGCTATGTAAAAGAACCCCATCACAAACGCTGTATATTACATAATTCTATTTCTATGAAAGCTCCAAGTGACCAATAGTACTGAAACGTGGGCAGTTTAGTATGAGGAAACAGAGTGACTAGTGATGAGCACAGGTTTTCTGGAGGAAGGAGGAAAATATTCTAAAATGATTGTGGTGATGGTTGTATAGCTCTGAGTATACTAAAAAACATTATAATTTAAATTATTACATTGCAGCATACCTTAATATGAAAATCCTATCTAAACAATCTTGGAAGCTATTGCAGTTAACTATGAACATTAGCCTCCTTATCAAGAGTTGCATCATCACTGTCCTCTTACCCAGCCCTGCCTGGGACCCAAATTGAACCCATTCAGAACTTATCAGAGGAAAACATTTGTCATTTTACATTTAAATTCTCATTCAAGATACTCTCCAGGTTTTCTTGGAACTGCAGAAATATCACAGTTATACATTATTTAGTAACCAGCTTGCTTTGCAAAGGTCAAGTTCATGTTATTCAAAACGTGATGCTTAGTATGCAATAACACAAACAGATTTGTTGTTTTAAAGTAATAGAATGTGATAAGTGAAACTAATTTTCTCTGGAAGGAAAATGTATTTTCTTAGCATTTGATTTGTAAGTGAGTTTGGCTTCATTAATATTTAATTGTCTTTTTAATCTGTATGTCAGTTTTTATTGCAGTCTGCTTCTGGGGAGATTTCCTTTTGAAATATCAGTAACACCCATTCTCCATTCTAACTTCAAAACAAGGGCTCTCTCAGGGGGACAACTAGTTGTAGTTCATCTCTAGAGAGATAATTATTTTGTGTTTATCCACAGTTCCTCAAGGGGCTGATGATGTAGGACACCTTTCTTACAAGTCTTTCTATTTCAAAAGAAGAAGTTGGTGTGTTGGTGTTGCAAACATTAATTCAAATGATCTTACATCATTCTTGTTAATCATTTGTTTGTAACCAAGCTTTATGCAAGGTTTTTTTTTTTTTTTTCCTTAACGTGATAGTTGCAACATTGAAGCTCTATTAGTTGATCTTTTGGAGATGTTTTTATGAGCTTCAGTAACCGAGAGAACCATGTCTTCTTTGTTATTGTATTTTAAGCATATAAATTCATTTTCAAACTCAGAATGAATCAGAATCAAGAATGGAATTATTAGGCAAGGAATTTAGTTCAGTGGTTCCGATATCTGCCTGGAAAAATCAAGATCCTGACTTTGATCCCTGCTACCACATACCACAGTGCCAGGCATGGTGGCTCATGCCTGTAATCCTAGCCCTTAGGAGGCAGAGGCAGGAGAATTGCGATGAGTTCAAGGGTAGCCTGCGCTACATAGTGAGTTCAAGGCCAGCCTTGAACTACAAAGGAAGACCCTATCTCAGAAAAAAAAAAAAAAGAATGGAATTATCCACAACCCAATCTGAACAATCAACATGATCACATATAGCAAAAAAACTACAAACAGGAGCTCAGAATCAGTTTCTCTAGAGACTGATGTTGAGAAATTACAGTTGGCATCTTTGCAACAAGCTTGAGTCTCTTTCTTACAAGTTGAAATTTTTTTTATTTTCTCCTCATTTCGGTGAATCAGAATGAAAAGAACTGTAGGTCACAGTTTTTGTTTCTGATTGGAGAAATCCCTGTGTTTGTCTCAGCCTCTTTGATAACTGACTACTCTTTGCACTCCCAGGAGAGAAGGTGAGTTTAGATAAAGTGGGGAAGACTTAGGTTTCTCTCTCATTCAGTGACAATGAGGCGTAACGGGATGACAGCCCACATTTTATTCCAGCTGGCTACTTAATATATGAAGGAAAAATAATGAGGTACAATGGACCTTGGGTTTCCACATCCCAAAGTATTAACACTGTCCTTTGTTTACGGAGAAAGCAGAAAGCATTAGCAGAGTGAAAGCTTTTCTGTATCTTCTTATAAACATCAGTAGTAGTATTACCTTAATTCTTCAAAGATTCTACCTGTTAGTGAAGAACAGCATCCACTTCGGTATTTTGAATATAGACTATTTCTTGTAATTAGGAAATTGATATCCTGTAGGTATCTACACTGAATGTGTAGTAACTCGCACTGAAATCACCACAGCTAACAACAGAACGACTTTACCTGACTGTATTTTATGACTTTCAATCAAAGATGAATAACAATGAATCATCTTGTTGTATAGGCCAGAGAATACCATCCCTCTTAGATTTTTCAATTCAATTTACTATCTATTTTTGGTATTAGAATTGGTTTTATGTTTTTGGAGTGGGGATGTTGGCTGGTGTTCTGGGACCTGAATCCAAGGATTTTGTTCTGAACTACATTTCCAGACCTTTTTATTTTTACACAAAATCTTGATAAGTCACAACATTGCCCAAGCTGGGTGTGAATTTATGGTCCTCCTGACTCAGACTCCAAGAATTTTGGGATAAGAGCTCTGTGGGGTCTTAATTTACATGTAGAGTCTTCATTTTATACAATAACTTAATCCTTCATAGCCATTTGTATGATGCTCTGAAGAGATCATTATGAGTTAGACATGATTTCTGAATTGGTAATATGAAAATGGACAAAAATGATTTAGGGATAATAACTGTTTTCCTTTCTAGACCATAGCCTTCTAGTAAATGGCTCTTTTATGATCAGTAATAATTTTTTAAATAAGATATTGCTGATCTATCTGTTTACTTTTTCTTATTAAAAAGTTCCTTGAGACCATTTTTTTTCAGGAAATAAAATTCCTTAAATATGAAACTTTCAGTTGCTCCAGGCAGAAAACACCTTTAATTAGTTATGTAACATCTAAATTCATTAATTTTTTAATAGTTATGAGAAGTCTCTTATGAACCAACCCCCTACTCTTTAGGCCCTGGGGATACACAGATAGTTAAAAATTGAATCCTTGCCCTATAGGAGCTTTCATTCCAGTGGACTAGACCATTGCATAGATGGGTAACTACATGTAGTTTGATAATTGCAGAAATATATACTTGGAATACACACCAGTTTCCAAAGTACCATTTTGTACTTCTGTTATGGAAAGCAATTATCTTGCAAAGATTTGTTACTTTTCTGTGTTGTCAGTATAATATCCTGGGAAGTAGTAGGATATTCTGATTAAAAATACACAGTCTGTAGTCAAAATACTTACACTTAAACTATCTAGCATTATTAACAAGGTAATACTGCGAAGTTATCTACTGTAGGACTTATTTCAGAAGCAGTGAAATAGGCATTAAAAGGGCAAGTAGTTGTGCACACCATCTCCATTTCTGCTGTCACATCATATCCAAGTCTGTGCCAACAATATCTCTGGATCAACATGATCACTCTTGCTGAGACAGATTACTGAATAGGATCTCAAGTCCTCACGTGTGTACTCATTTGCTCGGTGCCATATTTCCTTTGCACTGTAGCTTGGGTTGGACTGCTGACCTGTACTGATGAGTAGAATGCAGCAGAAATAACATTTCTAAAGCTTAGCTGGAAGAGGCTTTTAATTTCCATTTTTTGTATTCTTGAAGCATGCCCTTGAGACCGCCATACGGAAAAGCCAGTCTAGCTCACTAGAGGGTGACAGAATTTGTTAAAGGGAACTGAGGCACCTCTACAGCCTGCCCGTGCCAATTGTCAGACTTTGGGGTGGAGCTGTCTGAAATCTGGTTTCAGCCTGGCTGATGCTGCAGCTGAAAGGAAGGGCACAGAGGAAAGAATCATGAGAGATAATAAGTTACTGTTGTTTTAAACACTTAGTTTAAGAATAATGTGTTAGATAAAGCAATAGGTAATTGAAATACTCTCAATAAACTCTAAATGTCTTATTTGGGGCCCAGAGAACAGGTACGTGAAAAAATTTGCTAGACCTGGACCTTGAAGAGTAGATAAGCAAAAGTTGGCCAGGCAGAAAATGGGAAGTCTGTGTAAAGAAAACTACAGGGCTGGATGTGAGCGTGATCTGGCTGCAATGTCTGTCACTTGCCTGATGCCAAGGTTGATTCAACTGAACTGAAATTACTCCTGGTAGAGAATTGTTTCCTCGGTCAAAGTATATAAGCAGCCAAACCCCTCTACCATCCCCTCCAAATAAGTTCTGAAGGAGACCACAGTGAAGTTTTATAATGTTTTCAAAATTTAGAATATCAAATGAAAGGGTAATTGTAAGAAAACATTCCTTTGACCTCTGTATAATTTTGAACCTCAATGGGAATTTCAGAAACATAGAGAAAGATACATTTTTAATAAGAATAGGAGAAAAGTTATTAGACTTCTACTCAGAAGTCTTCTACTTAGAAGAATCTAAGTGGTCAAGATTCTTCAGTAGTGCCTGGTGTTCATTTTAAATTGAAAAATGATTAATGTTTTGGATTAGATCAAAAATATCACATAGAAGATCCATGTGTTCAGAATTGAGGCATTTGACAGGTGATTGGATTCAGGAGACACTCTGCTAATCAATGGATTGATCCCCTGTCAGTTCATCACCAAATGTGCTGTTCAGAGGAAGGGAAGTTTGGAGGGAAGGAGTCACAGGGAACTTGCCATCGGAGGGTACACTTCTGTTCCCAAATCCTTTCTCTCTGTTTGCTGGCTGCCATGTGAGTGCAGAAATTCTCCACCAGGCTCTTCTACCATGCTGTTTCTGCCTTAGAGACTGATAACCAAGGACTGGATCCCCCAAGTTACAACTCTCCTCTGTTAAGTTACATGCATGTGGTATTTCTTTTGGTAACACAAAACTAATTAAAACTGAAATTTTTATTAAAGTGAAGGTCACTGATGTGACTGCACCTGACCATCTGCTTTGGAAGTCTTTGCAACTGGTTTGTAGGAGAAGTTTGGAAATCTTTGGAGATGTAGTCTATGAAGGCTGAAAACAGGCTTCATAATGAGTCTAGTTGGAATTCAGAAAACCAGAATGTTGATCAGAATATGAATTTGAAGGCCAAGTTAAACATGTTTCAACTAGAAGCAAGAACTCCATTGTCACTTAGACTCAGGCCGAAGGTTTGTCAGCATTTTGCCTACATCCTGAGAATTTGAAGAAGACTGGGATAAATGATGATAGATCAATCTGCAGAGAAATTTCAAGGCATCTCAACATTTGGGCTGTGGCATGGTTGATTTTGGTCAGATTTATAGTGATAATTGAAGACAAAAGGCCAAGCAGAAAAATTCGAGAAGCTTAAATTTTGGCAAGAAAGAACCATATGTGAATGGGAGGCTGAAGATGGTGTGGCTCCTAATGAGATTAGCTCCATCAAAAATAAACCATATACTTTGCACAGGAACAAGAAGATACATTACATCGCTGAAGAAGTGCTAATTTTACTGACATATAGAATCCAAGAGTTGTGTGGTCAGGGATGCTTGAGAAAATGGCTTTCTTTCATGATGCCAATTATGCCTTGGAGCCAGCCACCCATGAACTGAATTGTCTAAAACCCTAAGCCAAAATAAACGTATCCTCCGTTAAGTTGCAGATGTCAAGTATTTTGTCCCAGCAATAGTAAAGTGACTAATGCAGATTTTAATGTGTACTAGGGTCCTGTACCTAAACAGACTTTCAATCTACTACAAGTGAAGTCTTCCAAGAACTTAGTACTCTGAGCTTATAATCAAAGCATCTGTCAGAACAGCGCCCTGCATCAAATAACTTCTGTTCAATAATAACTGATAATTGTTTAGGAGTTAAAATGTTGGATTTCACCAAGAAAGTTTTAAATAATGTCTTGATTGAGCAGAAATTGTGGGAAAAAAGTAAGTCATAGCATCACAAACACACATTACACATGGACACCCACATGTAACACAGTGTGTTACTAGTTAATCCTAGGAGCTTTAGGAGGCTAGGAAGTAATGCAGTCTTTAAGTGTACAGGTCTGTCATCAAATGGCATGGTTCGTTGTGAATTTTTACTTTAAGGATTTTAAACAGTTGAGTTCGGATTCCTAGCAGATGGTGGTAGCAGCAGGCAGGCACTCTAGTCAGTAAGGAATCAGAGTGAACTTTTAAAATAGCTGATTCTTAAACTTGGAACAAAAAGGAGTGGATGTTAGTGGGGAAAGTAACAGGTTTCCTATGATCCATCTTATTATGTGCAAATCAAAAATGAGAAACTCAAGAATTTGTAATAAATACACAAATGTGTATTTGACATTATGGAAATGCAATGCACTTAATCAGTCTGTTAGCAGAGAAGTTGCATATTAACTGTCACAAATCTGTTCAGCATATAATAATTACATAAGTGCAGACTAATGTGTATATTCCCATCAGAGGTCTGTAAAGGTGTTTTCTTTAAAAAATAATGTATTTATTAATGATCTAAAATATAAAAAGTAGGGATAATTTTTTTTCTTATTAGCCATTCCACAGGATAAGTATTTCTATCACAAGAAGACCTTGTTTGCAGATAATCTTTCCATTTTATTTTCTGTGCAGTGTTTACTCTTAACTGAGAGATCTCTTGCTGTCTTTGTTTGGTTGGCTTATTAATGTGAAATGGAATGACTCAACATACCACTTAGCTCCTCCACCTGTCAGGCACTTGGAATGGCTAAGACTCTTCATCAAATGCTGTTAAATGGAAAAGAATATTTTTTTCTATGAGACAAGACCATGTTAACTCATTTGGACTACTTAGACTTTCTCCTGCCTTAGTCAACAGATATAAGTCTCCCCACCAACTGCTTCACTTTCCATGGCTGGGTGACTTGGTGGTAAAATGCAGCTGTCACTTTAGTTATAAATATACATTATTATATTGCACTGTAAAAGTGCAGTTTGTTTCATTAAAATGCCCTCTACATTTGCTTTGAATTTTAGTCCATTAAATGGCATGCAAATTAAGTGAACACACAACAGGGCTTACTAATATCTGCAATGAGGTGCTTAATTCCCTGTCGTAATCAGCCATTTTCATCCCATTTCTCTTTCTTGCCTATCTGTCAAATGTTCCTTAATTAAGAATTATTCTTAATTATAAACTTTATGTGTCATTTTATTTTAGAGATAATTAATTAAATTTAACACTAATCATTGGGGATATTGCCTTTTCTGCACACACACTGCTGCTTAATTATTGGAATACCTTGAATCCTTTGATGGATGGGGGAGGGTGTATTGATTTGTTTTGTGTCTGGTATGTGGCAGCTCATACTGAATAGAATAGAGTCTCATCCCATCAGACAGACAAAAAAGAAGGAAGCATTTTTTTCTCAGTTGATAAAGGACAGTGAACAAATGCACTCTGGTCATTCAAGTGCATTATGTGGAATCTCAGAGGAGCAAGGAAGTGTGATGACTATGGATGAAATTCGATCTGGAAAAGAATAGCCAAAATAAAGCTATTCTGTAAAAGTCCTTGGATACCTGTTAGGATGGATTTACCAATATTTGTGTACGTGGGACGATAGGAAGGTCACCCCGAGCAGGTCACTTGGTTGGAGGAAAGGAGAGATCCAATGGCCAGATTATGAAATGATTTTTAACTCCTTCTTATTATTTTTACTTTTGCATTTTCAGATCTCACCAGTATTTACCATTCATTTAACTAATATTTTCTGAAGAGCAGACATTAAATAATTTTAGTGACTAAATGAATAAATGTTTTTAGAAACTGCAAATTATTTGACCTATTTTAAGGATTAAATATTCATTCTGTTCAGAGATGTTATAATACTAGGTTCTGTGAACAAAATATGGAAGAGTATAAGCTAATATGAGCGAGCCTTCATAGATTTGCAGCATTAGAGGGAACACTCTAAAACATGTAAATATTATATAAGCTAGCCAGTAACACATACTGCAACACACATATAAACACATCTTAATGGGAATGTAGAGAGCAAGTCAGCAAAGGTGGGCAAGGCTTCAGAAATGTAAAGGGCATCTGAATTCTACCTTAAGGATAGTATTGAACAGACAGGACTAGGGAAAGGTCACCCCTCAGAGATGAGCAAAGGTCAGATGTATAAATGATGTTTTCACATTGCCCCAACTGAGGAAGCACAAAGATGTTCAGTCCTAGCAAGTGAGACAGCGTTCTCCACTCTGCTTCAGAACCACAGGAGTGTTTTCCCAAATGCTTTTGTGGAAAATACTTTGGCAGTATGTATGAGAAGATTCATTTTCTCCTCTTTTAAGAGTTTATTAATGATAGACATGAGTGCAGTTCTTACTTACACAATTATCCCAGCATATTTAACAGTCTAAATAATTATGTCAATAACTAAATAAATTATGGAATTTTTATAGAGTGAAGCACTTGTTTGTACTAAGACGTTTATTGGCATGGAGAAACATTATATACATATATATATTTGAATATCGGTTACAAATATACATGGGGTAAAAAATAAATGTAATACATTTGTTAGCATTGATTATTTTCAGGTAATAGGTTTATAATGACATTCCATTGTTCTTCCATTTATTACTTTTTCATTTTGAGTTAATTGGTATATTTCAGGAATACATTATGATCACTTTTATCATGGAGACTTTGGATCTGTACATGTATTTCAATTCTTTTTTTTTTTTTTGCATTCCTCTGTCCTACCTTGAACCCAACCTCCAAAATACATAAATCTTATTTATATTTGTTTTTACCATATTTTTTATTATCCTTCTTTGCTTTCTCTTACCTTCTCCCCCTTTCCCTTTTCCCTTTGAACATTTTTTTCCTGTTTCATATCCTACATTGTGGACCTCATTTACACCTTCAGTTTCTCATACTAGAGAAGCAATATGACATTGGCACAGCTGTATCCTATTTATTTCACTTATGAATATGGACTTAATGTACATCCATTTAGCTATAAATGTCTCTAATTTATTATTTTTATGGCTGAGTAATACCACCTTTAATTTATTTTTTTCTAGATTATTTATCATGTATGCATTAGTTTAATGATAAGGAAAATAAATTTATATACTATAAAAGACATGAGGTTTATCTGATTGCTAACATATTAAATGCTTAGAGAATAGTGTTTGAACAAGAAACAAGATTTTTGAAGTTTATTTAGGATATAATGAGGACAAAATTTGGTATTAAGTGTTTGGGGTAACAGGACAAAGAACAACATGTGGCCTTCCACTCAAGTTATATAAGCTGACTAAGGAGGCAAATCATAAGTGCCCAATAACATTGTCAGGCAACAATTCTAATAGTACTGTAGGGTACAACACTACAGGTTACCAAAGAAGTTCCTGGAAATATGGAGCAGATATGAGGCTGTTTTGTGACCACTTAACTTTCCTAAGCACTTTTTATCATTAGCTATTCATACCGCCTTGAAGAATGTGTGGAGTCACAAGATGTGCAATACCCATAGGCTGAGTCACTGGCTCGACCAGCAGGATCAGGGTGTGACAAATAAGGTAGGGAGGAGAATGGAAAAACCTTAGAATTTATATGGCTGTGAATCAGGAAACAGTAGACACTGCACACTGGCCTTACTTCCTGAATAACACATCATTTCAGAGGACCCCCATATATATGTAATCACATAGAAGACACCTCCTGTGTGCACACATCTATGTAGATATATATAATGTGGATATGTTGTATATATATTTTGTATATACACAGCTACATACAACATACATATATGTTTTACACATATATGTGAAATTTATATTAAATATTTTTTCAGTGATCAGTTTCTTTGGCAAGTGATAATATACACTTATCTAAGTGGATCTACAATTTTCAAAGAATTTCCATGTATTAGCTCATGATAAATTATTTTTGCTGCAAAGGTTAACTACAGGAAAATATATTATTTAACAGGTAAATACATACATACATACACACATATATTATAATTATTATTAATTAATAATTAATTAATAATATTAATAATATTATAATATAATCTGTTGTCATGGAAAACTGCTTTATATTTTGGAATAAAACAAAATTTTTCTATTAGACAATAGAGAACAGATTTCCCTATTTTGAGTGTCTGAATAAACTCAAAATAAATGGAGAAGATTTTTTTGTTTTTGTTCTTTCAGTATGAATCTTCATCCACTGACAAATATTTATGGCTCTTATATCAGGTGAAAAACCATCAATTCATGTGGCAAGAGAAAAGGTGCATGTTAAAAACGTGAGCACCTCTTTTCTATAGATGTTGAGATTTCTGTGGTAACTAAGACTAAGAGACATCTATGATCTCATAGAAGAATACGCAAAGTAGGTTGTTATTTAGCCCTCAAGGCAGTTCTAGCTGTTGATCTCCACCCACAGAGCTAGAGAGATCAAGGACATCTTTAAGGATAAAGTGGCTCAAGTTCTGCACTCCATCTTACAGTAGTTCTTAGTTTGGCTTGGAGATCAAAGACTCCTTTAATTTACTCATGAAAATGATTGTTTTTCACCTCCAAGCTCAACACATTGTAATTAAATTTAATCCATGTATGGATTCTCTAATCCAATTCATGTACATTTAGCTTTCAAATCCTTACTTCAGTAATTAGTTAGAATTTGGAGGGACACTAAGCTGCAAGTGTGCAAGAACAATTTGAGGAAGAGATACTGAAGTGAACTGAAGTGAATATGTATAGAAAATTAAAACTAGCTCCCTTTAAACAACTATAATTCAGGATGAAGATTAGATTAAAGAATAGGGGGGTCAAATTCCTAACTGCTAAAATTTTCACATTGTATCATAACATGGATTCATTTCCAAGAAAATACATGTTAGCTATTGTTTGTCATCCATTAATTTGACAAAAATATCCAATTTTCCCAGCTGAATTTTGAAGATAGGCATTTAACAACAACAAATTTTGTTCTCAACCTCCACTGCATAGTTTTTCTTCTATTGCCAAGATCCATGTAGTATTTGACACTCAGAAACCAAAGGAGGAGATTGAAACAAACCTCACCAATCATTGACCTTGTCATTTAGAATGAATGAAATGTGTCTTGTCATTTTCCTTCATGGGAACACTTTCTCTACTTAGATTCTATCTAAGTCAAAGGATCCATGACTATTATTTTTATGGCATGCCCATCTCCTAAGGTGTCACAAACTCTCTACAACAAGAAATGGAATAGAAACAAGGTGCATTGTGGACTCAACTATAATTATTTTCAAACAGAAAAAGAAAATGACAGGAAGAGACTGGAGAGAGTCAAAGTAAAGATAAGACTACTGACTTGAAAAAACAGTCAAGCAAGATTGATGGGCTCTGTACAGGTGCTCCCTCTTTCCCTCCCTCTTCATCTCTCTGTCTCTGTCTCTGACTATCACACACACACACAGAATAATGGTTTCAGTCAGCCTCTTTTATGGAAAGTTTTGTGGATAATGTGATCTAATATTAATTTTTAATGATTGGAATATAATTACATGTGTATTCTTGAATAGAAGTCATTAATTCATATTTCCAAACACATATCTTCATGTTGTAGATTACATGAGTTAATGAATGCAAATACTTAGACCAATATGGAACACACTTTTAGAATTTTCTCCATGACTAATTTATACTGACACTGAGAATAACAATGATTTATTAATTTCTTCATTCCTTAAAAATTCCAGGGAGACAATGATTTTTTAAAATTCTTTTGATATTTGTGTAGATGTAAAAGCAAGATCAAGTAAGTGGCCAATCTAATGTAAATCCTGAGTTCTGACCTTCCATAAAATGTCCCAATATTCTTTAAGGTCACTGGTATTTCTTAAGTTTCCTTCAAAAACCACTTCTCTCTAGATTACCTATGTGACTTGGTTAAAACACAGATTCCTGGAGTCTGCTTTCAACCTCCTACAGGAGTCTGTGGGGAAAGGTCCCAATGGCTACCCTAGAAAGAATTAATTCTTCTCAGTGATTCCGAAGCACACCCACATTTGAGAACCACTCACCTGTCCTGACTTTGAAATAACTGAAATATAGGACACATATACTCATGAATATGATCTATCTCAAAGGAGGGCTTTTATTTGGTAAGGAATCTGTAGAGGGAAGCAGTATCTCTTAAATGTCATTCACCAATTTTCTTGTAATTTACAGTATTAAATATTTATTCCTTCAGATCCAGTGTACCTATAGGAGTTTCCATTTAAAATTTAAATACTAGGGGAAGCCATTAACATCCATTAGCAATGAGTGTAAATGAGGGATTTAAAAGTCAATCATTCAGCAAAATTTTCCAGGGAAGAAGATGAATGAGTCCCATGGAGGACAAAGCAGAGGGAAGACAGTGAGCAGAAAAGGCCAGCCTGTCCAAGGCTCTATAGCTGAGGATCTCAGCTGTGAGCAGAGTCTGCAAACAATGAATTCCATAGCCCAGTTGCTAGGAACATAAAATGGAAAATTGTGCAAAATGGTGTTAAATAGGACTAAGATATGCTTGTCCTAGAGAGGGGGTCTCCAAGCACCAGGTTTAGTTAGTGATTTAGCCACTTCTTATCTCAAAAAAGGGGTTCTAGTGATGTAGCTCAGCACAGAAGTCCTGGATTCAATTCCCAGTACTTGAAAAACAAAAATAAGTTAGTGCCATGTTTCAGTAATCTCTTCCTAAGCCACAGAACTAAACCCTGAAGAAACTGGCCAAAAATTATACCTAGGTTTCACCAAACAGTATTAATCAGCTAATTTTTTAGGAATAAATATTTTTCTTCTTTTTTATAGTTTAAATACTAGGGGAATACTTGTGCATGGCTGGCTGGGAATACTATTTGTTCTAAACTATTTTTAATTACATCATTTTCCCTTTTCAGTGGTCATAAATACAAGAAAATAATGGAAGAGTCATTATTCCTTTGACTTTGTTGTTATCTGTAAGAACGTGTCATTGTACAGACTGAAATGATTAAAAAACACCAGGAGTGCTCTAACAAGATTAATTGGGCAAGACAGAGAAGAGAATATGCTTAAGTGTATAATTAGCAAGTCCAGATCTTTGTCCAGAGATCAGTAGGACAATTTGTATGTGTCTAAAAACATGAAACAGGAAAATTAGCCATATATTCTTGTGAGCTGAAAACTCTTTATAATGACTATTAGGTCTGGTCATTGACACAATCATGAATATCAGTGATTTTAAAGACATCTTTTCCTTGTAGATAGGTGAACTGCCCTTTGGCATTTAATCTAAAAATGTCTTCATGATGAATCATCTTTATCAGGACCAAATGATGGTGATAAAAACACAAGGCAACTTTAGCCACAGAACTGAAGAAGGTGTGTGAGCAGTGCCTTCAGCCTCATGTTCTGGGAAGTAACATAGAAGGAACACATTAGGAAGCATCCCCATTTACTTCCTATTCTCTTCAGCCAGCCATGCACAAGTTAATACTGTCTAAAATTACTTACATTCATAAGATAATCAATGAAACTGTATAATTCTCACATCTTTGTATCTAGTTTATTTCAGTTTAAGAGATAATTGTCCTGTGCAGTTCAACATTTGGTCTTATACTAAGAAAAGAAAAAATAGAATGATTCTTCCAAAAAGCGTCACTTTTTGGCAATTATGTAAAGAATTTTAAAGATATTTAAGAAAGTAAGCTTCATAAGTCATGGAATTGATTTGAATAAGAAAGCCTAACTTTTTAAATATTTTTATTGTATACATGTTCTGTTTTTTGAAAATTTCTATTTATTTTTTGCTTAATTATAAAACATCTGTTGTTATTTTTTACTATACATAAATCTTTGCTTCTATTTGTTTGAAAATTTTGTTTTTAAGTCATATCCTAAAGCAGGTAGTCTTAAAGCAGGTGCTAGTGTTTTGGTTTTTTATCGGTGGATTTCACAATTGTAGTTCCTTTCTAATTTCTAAACTCAGCAAGATTACACTCTGTGATTTCAGGGCAAAAGAAAACACAAACCACAAACTAAACTGATTTTTGTTTGGAGAAAATGTACCCAATCCCCAGTTATCCAAACTATTATCATTCTAAAGAACATGACATTAATTTATTGCAAATATGAATTCACATAACAAGAACTACATCCTATAGAGAAAATTACACAGATACCTGCTCTGGAATTTTACATGATTCCTGCTCCTGCACAAGGCCCTTAAGTGAAGAGCACGTTTGTTTAAAAAGCAGAAGAGCTAATACTATGCTGGATGCCTGGAGCCTAAAAATCTCATTGCTGGCAAGGTTAACCTTTACACCAGTCCAAAACTACCTCCTTTGTAAATTTTACCCTTCGCCTCCTAAAATAGAATATGTTCAGTCTAATGCTTCTAGGAGTATAAGAAAGTACAACAAATATTTAAAAGCAGTGATGATGTCACCACTCCACCGTTCATAGCCTATAGGTTTTACATTCTGGTTTCTCCATCCATTAGTCAGCTGCAAGTCTCTAACCATAGTTCCTGCTTTAACATTTACTTTAAACTGTGATACTTCCCTGTGTCTAGTATTCTCAGTACATGTGAAGTCTGGCTACAAACTTCTCTTCTGTAGTCTCCCTTGTTATTTCTGTGACCCAATTTCAATTCACACTAGCATTCACCCACTTTTTATTGTGCCCACAATTGAATTCCTGAATGCTGTGTGAGAAAACCAACAGTGTACAAATTGGTGCCACTAAAAATTTATTGTGTTCAAGTGGAGATGCCCAGAAGCCATTGAATATTTGGCTTGAGGTTTAGGAGTGAGAGCCAAGTGACTGATTTAAATCTAGAAATCTGTATCCTGGAGGTATTACTGAAGTCACAGGTTGGCATGGCCTTGTCTAAGATGGACCTTCAGTCAGGTAACTAAACCAAAAAGTCTGCAGTTCTTCTTTTGATGAGGTTGAAACAGTGGATTAACCTTCTGGCCTTGCAGCAAGAGTCTCAAAGTGAGAAGAAATTGCCTTCCATAGACAGAGGTCCTATTCTGATTCTCCCAATGTCCACCACTTGTTCCTCCTCTACATCATTCATTTACCTACTGTAGACATTTAAATGGGCAACATTGCACAGGCATAAAAAACACACATTGATTTATTCATTTGACTTCATTCTCTTCTAAGTTGCATGGACAAAGTTTTGCAGTTGAATTATAATCAAGAGTATGTCTTTTTTGATACTGTTTTCATCAAGTTATTTGAAACATGCAAGCCATCAAATGTTAAATTTAGGAGTTTTAGCAACTATTTAGTCAAGCATTTATTTTACAAATAGAAAGGAGAAGATCCAAAGAGGCAGGCTCAGTGACCCTCTCAGAGTTTATAAGTTAACATCGCAGCCCAAGGGTGTAACTTGGGTCACATAGCTCTTCCTAAAGTCTGGAATCTGTAGTTATTGTGACATAGTCTGACATATTTGCTCTTAATTCAGCAGAAAAATTTGATACTTTTGTCTTGATGGTAGTCAAAGCTCAGCAATAATAAAAAATGTATAACAACTTTAAGGGTTTGTTAATAGAATATTGCAGCATACAGATTTTAAAGAGACTGTAAATGTATTTATTGTAACTGTGCTTTGAACAGAAACATTTTAAAATAATCTGCTGATTTCTACCTATAGAGAGAAATATCTGTTTGCTCTGATATTCCTAATTTTCTTCCAAACCACAATGGGGTTTTTGTTTCCAACATAGCTTACCATCCAGCCAAATTAAAAGGCCCACAGACATCATTCACCACCTAGATATCAAAGGAATTATTTGATGAGAAAGGTGTGAGTTGTGCCCGGCTTAATAAGAGCTAGTAACTAATTACCCAAGCTGTATTGTATTACTTCAAATATATGGAATTAAGATAATTGCAAATATTTGTATGGACAGAAAATGTATCAAATGAACAAAACAACCAGTTGACGAGAAGACAGTTGTATATGTTCTGATGTGATATGTGATTCCTGTTTGTGAAAAGGTCCTTTGACATGAGCTCACATTTATTAAAACAGCAGATGAGTGAAGGCAGCTTGATATTGAGGAATCATCAAGCAAGGTTAATCCTTTGGCTACTTGAGAGGAATAAATAGTTTTACCCTGTGACCGTCTGAAACTTTTACAGGAAATACACACTGACCTCATGATATGCTGATTGCCTTTGGCTCTTTCTTTGGGTCTTGGTAACATTCAAAAGTATTAGCATCATTTTCTGAGCCTAG